>PJEM01017689.1:0-21181 GCA_004023845.1 Helogale parvula
CCTGTGGAAAGCCAGCCAACTCACGGTGAAGTAGAGTAGACAAGATTTAGTCTCTTTCCACGTCTGCAACCTCAGAGGCTGAAGGAAGGGGCAAAAGGAAATCCAGATGCAGAACATGGAGGCAAGTAAAGCATCTGACCGCCAGGGTGCCCTTCCGGTCCTGACTGGGCAGTCCCAGAAATCTTCCCGCGTCTTGGCCTGCTGCTGATTTGCTCCCTTCTGTTCCCAGACAGCCAAGAACTATCAGTGCATGTCGCATGTCATCCAGACCTGTCTACCGCAGCGGGAGAGAGGTTCTAAGGTCGGCTTGAGTTAGGGGGGGTCCAGGGTTCCAACCAGCTCAGGCAGACAAGTGCAGGTGGGGCTGGAACGGGACGCTGCCTAGATGAACAGTCAGCGGAATTGATCTCTAGCCCCAGGCCCCCATGCCCTGGCCCTCCCAGGCCAGTGGGAGGAGGCACGGGTGGCCCTGGGTAGTCGGGCTACAGAGCCTGCCTGCCTGGGTGTGGGTCCCACTTCTGCCACTTATAGGCAAATGCCTTCACGTCCCTCACCCTCAGTTTCCTTGCAGGGATCACAGCAACCTGGCTGGGACGTCCCTTCTGCAGACAGCGGTAGGCTTGCGGATGGACCTGCTCAGTCAGACACGCCCCTCAGATCATACTTTAATACCAGCACACAAGCATCATCTGAGGCCCCAAATCCTTCATTACAAATTTTCATAAGATAATTATTCCAACCTCAACACACAGAAATATTGCAAGAATGTCATAATGAACACTCATACCCACCACTTGGTCCCACAGTGAACACATATCTACCCGCCTCGTCATCACCGTCTCTGTCTGTATGTCTCCCTCAGCCCATCTCATTTTTTAAGTTAGCTTTGAATTGACAAATTGTGCTTATAGTTAAGTTTTTTAGGCTCGAATTAAAAGTTTTAAAAGTTTTCTAGAGTTTTCTAATCTTCTAAATAACCGACAGCCCAAGCAAAGACAAGAACATACACATTGACCAGAGAATGCGTCTTTACTATGAAGTATGCCTTTGGACTTCTCGGGTCTTTTCAAAGTGTATGCCTCGTTGCTTTGGATAATTGCATAAAATCATAAAACAATTCCGGGTCAGAGTCCAGATACATCTGGCTAAGTGCAAAGGTGAAACTCCACAGCCTGTAAATAAATCCTGCCTCTGGCACGCCCTGGCTTTGCTGGGCATGTTTCTTAATCTCATGTTGATTCTGCCTCCTCACTGACAGTGGAGGTAATACAGGACCTGCTTCACAGGCGGCCTGTGCCAAACGGGACAGAGAACGGCACCAGGGACACAAAAATACCCTGTAACACAGGTAATTTGTAATAGTTGGCAAGCTTACCTGTGAATAACAACGAATTGGTAGTTAATGCTCAGTAGCTTTTCCCTCTGCGGGTCACCCATTTTCTAGACTCCTAAAAGTCTCATTAGAGCAATAAGTGTCTGAGATACACCATTTTGAGACTGTCTGCTGTCCTGCTGACACCTGACTCCAACGCACAGCTCTTTATTCTGCTGCTACACAGACAGGCAGCGACTAAAGCATTTGGGGCTTTACATGACAGGGTAAGGAGCCTCTGTCTTGGGGGTAATGAAACACCCCTTGTCATTTCAGGGTATTGAATGCTAGTTCTCCCCTTCACACACATGCTCGTGCGAGCGCGCACACACCCCCACACCCCCATCACGTATATGGCCTAACATAATATTTTCTTCGTCCCTCATACAAAGCCCAGTAGTTACTGCCAGTTGGGACAGTGTCCTCCAGTGGTGATTCAGGGTCCCCGCTCCTTCCATCTCAGGGGACCCCCGCCACATTCCGTGCAGCTGGTCCCCCACCCACTACACCTGCGTGGGGCAGAGCCAGGAGCAGCTGGGATTCTCAGCGGCGCTCAGCACAGAATACTGCGAGAAGCGCAGAGCCCCGAAGGCGCCCCAGCTCCAAGTAGTCTTTATCAATCTGCAAATTCCCTAGATGCATGGGACGATGTGGTGACCGTGGTGAGGGCTGGAGGGGTTCTCCTGTTTTGAAAGAACGTGGAATATCAGTTGGAGAGGCAGAGGGCCCACCCTAGCCCACATCCGCTGATGAATCTGGGTTCTCTATACTGGATCCCTGCTCTGTACCATCTCATTTCTTCCCTGTCTACTGACAGCCTATGTCACCCTGTGTCTTTCTTACAAGTCTCACGCCTGGAGTGGGGACTCTCCAGCCTTCGCCCTAAGTGTAATCACCCGAAGGGCTGGTTACCACCCTGGTTGCGCGGCTCGGCGCCTAGACTTGCTGCTTCAGAAACCGTCAGAAACGGGCCGAACACTGACCTCTCTAAGGAGTGCCCAGCATGGCGGAAGCTGCCGGACCTGGGGCCACACTTTGAAAACAGCCCCTCTAGAACGTGAGGTCCACTTGGCAGCAAGGACGCATCCCGAGGTGCATGCTGAATAAATGAATTGGGGAACGAAAGAAAAAGAGCAGGAGTGCGGAACAAGGAATGAGGGAGGAAACTCCTGTCCCCCAGGCCCCATTCCGGACACTGTCCGGGCGGCGACCCGAGCTCGAGCTGAGACAGCGAGACCCTGGGACTCTGCTGGGGGACCCTGAAGCCCGCAGGCCCCACACCCACGCAACCGGGGCGCTCTGGCTACATGACGTTGCCACCCTGGTCTCCAAGGAGAATGGTTGCCATGGCGACGTAAACAGAAGGCCCTGCTTTCCTGAGCCGGAAACTGCGGGCCAACGTTCAGAACTCGCCCAGGCAGGCAGGCTGGTGGGTGCCCAGGGTCGGATGGGAGGTGCGGGGTCGAATGGGGGGTACTCAGGGGGGGGGGCCGGGGATGCGTGTGGGGTCCCAGGAGGGCTCCTGTGGGGTCCCAGGAGGGCTCCTCTGGCGCCCGTTGTAAGGCTGCCCACCCGTCCTTACTTATTACTATGTTTGCTTTATCATATACCTGGCTACCTAGCCATCCCTCTATCCTTTTTTAAAATTTTTAAATGTTTATTTATTATTGAGACAGAAACAGAGCATGAGTTGGGGAGGGGCAGAAAGAGGGGGAGACACAGAATCTAAAGGAGGCTCCAGGCTCTGAGCTGTCAGCACAGAGCCTGACTAGGGGCTCAAACCCACGAACAGTGAGATCATGACCTGAGCTGAAGTAGGATGCCTAACCAACTGAGCCACCCAGATGCCCCAACCATTCCTCTATCCTTTCACGCCTTGTGCACCCCTGCTGTATGGCTCGCTGCTCATCCCAACAGAGCTGGGGTGTTGGGAGGCGGGGCGCTGCTAACTTGTCCCTCTCCAGGCCTGGGCTGTAGCCAAATGTTGCTGGAACAGCTCAACTTTGGAGTCAAGGAATCTTGGGCTGGAATCCCAGCTATGGTCCTTCATTGATGTGTGACTTGGGACCCTCACTGAATCCCTACTTTGCTTCCTTGTTTGCAAAATGAAAATTCATTCAGCCAATCGTTAAGCGGCTCGAAAGACACCATGCTAGGTGCTTTGATGAGCCCATTGGCAACAAGTGAGAAAAGACCGCTGTCCTCTTGGAGGTTACTTTCAAAGGGGAAATAAGCAATGCACAGATTTTTTTAAGTGACAAGTCAACGGTAATTGCAGAGAAGAATGAATGAGGTCAAAGGGGGTTGGAGAGAAAGAAACCATTTGGATGGAGTGGTGCAGGAGGACAGCTCTGAAGTGGTGGAGGGGAGGACCCTCCCACCATAGCTGGGCACAGGTGAACATTTTTTGGCCAAGGAGGTGGTAAATGCAAAGACCCCGAGACACAGCAAGGTTGGCATGTTCTAGAAAAGGAAAGATAAGGCATGGTAACTAGAACCAAGAGGAGAGAGGATGAAGGAGGGGGGAGGGAGGGATCTATAGGTGTTGGCCACATGGTAGGCCCTCAGTAAATGCTAGGTGTTCTCAGCCACCCAGAGACACAGGGGCGAGGGCCTGTGGATCATTTGGCTCAAACGCTGTGTCACTCCTCAGGTTGGAATTGCCTTTAGCCAAGGCCGTTTTGCAACGAGCCTTTGTTCCTCTACCCAGATGTCCAAGACACTATCTACTAGAATCTCCAAGAAGATGACTTACAACAGTGAGTATGGAGCTTTGCTCAGAGCCAAAGACAGCCTAGGGAGCTTGGGATAGTGAGGTCCAGACTCAGCTGAGGTTGAGGTGTTTCCAAATCAGGCCATGAGGCAGAAATCACAGGTTTGCCAGGTTCCCTAGAAATTCCATGTTCTATCTCCCAGGCTTGCTCTAACAAAGTCCCTCAACAGACTGGTCACTGAAACCACAGAGATTTCTTGTCTCATGGTCCCGGGGGCGGAAGCCCAAGAGGCAGGTGTCCTTGGCAGGCTTGGTTCCTTGTGAAGGCCAGGAGGGAGAGTCTGTTCCAGGCGCTCTCCTAGCTAGCTGGCAACGTCCGGAGTTCCTCAGCTTGTAGATGCGTCGCCCCTGTCTCTGCCCTTATTGTCACATGGCGTTCTGCCTCTGTGCACAAAGTACCCCTTTCAATTAAGGTCAGGCGTCGTACAGGATTAGGCGCCCACACTATCACCCGTGACCTCATCTACTTCTACAGTGACCCTATTTCTTAATAGGGTCACGTTGGGAAGTGCTGGAAGTTAGGATTTCAAGTATTAAACTTCAAATATTAACTTGGAGCGGTGGGGGACGCTATTCACCCATAACAGGCTTTGTGGACGAAATCATAGCGGAGGGGGCCTCTCTCAGCTTTTCTGCAGCTATGGTCACTGGGCTGCATCCAGAGGGAGTACAGCTGACCCCAGGCCCTTGTGGGAGGATATCCTGCCTCCTTTGAAGTCACTCTCCTGCTACCAGGTGCCCCCGCTGGGTGGCCTGGAGGGAGGCTGCAGGGGCTGGCGAGGGGGGCAGAATGGGAAATGTCACCTGTGTGCTCTTAACTGCCTTCAGCCTGTAGTTTGTTTTTCAATAGGTGAAATATGGCCACAGCTCAGAATTCCAAAGCATTCAAATTGTAAGACAATTTGTGAACAGGCCCCACCTGTCCCCAGATACCCAGTACCCCTCCTCGGATGTGGCCAGTGGCTCCAGTCTCTCAGCTCCTTCCACACGAGCTCCATCCATAGGCTCCGTGCACGCGGGCATATAGATACAGTTCATACATGGATAGATGCAGTCCATCCCTTGCTCACACAGATGGCCACACAAGACACAGTCATCCTGCACCTTGCTTTTTCCATCAACTCAGGCATTGTGGAGATGCTTTCTTATCAGTATATCAAGAATTCCCTTAGACTTCTAGCGCCAAGAGCAGAACAGTAATCCCATAGTGTGGGTATATCATGATGTATTAAACCGGTCCATGTTAAGCGGCATTTTGCCTGTTTCAAAACGTGGAGCTATCAACTTTGTCCCCACTGTTGCCATTGTGTGCTCATGCACTCTGTTCCAGAGTGAATTGAAAAATGAAGAAAGGCTGAAATGGGGTTACCAAAAAAAAAAACCCATAGCTTTGAAATGTTTGCAGATAACAAATTAATTCTACACACACGCACACACACATACCCCACTGCAACATGATTGCACTCTCACAAGAGAGTTGAAGACTTTATAAACTATATTGATTCATTCAGAAGAACCGGGAAAGTGGTTATATGGGGGAGTACCCTGTGACCGTCAAGGCTGGGTACATCACATCCCCTGCAAGTGACATGTGAACAGGAGGCTTCCCTGAGCCGAGCAGTATGGTCTGGGGTGAAGGTCTGCACATTTGGGAGGAAATAGGCCAGGCAGGCACATCAGGTGTCCAGGCATCATCAGGCCAAAGCAGCCAGGGGCATGCACGGAGGCAAGGAGGCCGCTCAATGGGGCGCTCAAGCCAGCGGAACTGCTGGGCCTGACACCCTGGGTTCAGCTGCAGGAGCTGGAGGCTAAGGTAGGGGCCAGAAAGACTCTCAGGTCCTGGGGGAAAGGGGTCTGGGGACACTGAGCTCCGAGACTGGGCCAGGTAGGATGTCTGGACCCCAGCGCTACCCAGAGAGCCAAGGGCAGAGGCCTTGGGGTCAGCACACCTGCTGGAGTCCGGCACCTATGTGAGCCTCAGCTACCTCATCTGTGCAATGGGAGCAATCCCTACTATACCTAGTACACCCAGTACCCCACCTTCAGGGCCTCGGCTGGTGTCCCAGTGTGTGAAGCCTGAGTCAGAAGAAGATGCGCAAGGAATACGGGTGGAGAGGTGCGTAAGGGGTCTGGGCCACGACCGTTGGAACTTGACAGCAAGGGAGTGAGTTCTGGGTTTGTTCTTCATTCACAAAGCTTTATTAAGTGCCAGCTGGATGCGGGCAAATGTTCTAAGTGCTGGGAACTCAAGAGTGAATAAAACCCTCCCATGAGGGGATTTATATTGCAACAAGGGAGGCAGGCATTGGAAAGCCAACAGCCAGTCTGTATTTACCACCTAAGAAGTCATAGAAAGGAAACCTTCTGGAAGCTTTGGGCAGGGCATAGGGCATAATTTAAATGGGAGAGGTAGTCAGGGAAGGCCTCTCAGAGGATGTGACATTGGATACCTATCACCTACTGGTAACAATCCTGAAGGACGGAAGAGAGAGACAAGGGCATTCTAGACAATGGGAAGGCCCGGCAAAGGTCCTGAGGCCAGTATGAACTTGCAGTGTAAGAGGAAGAGACAGAAGGCCAGTCTGGAACAAATTGGGTAGGGCCTTGCAAGGGGGGATAATTCCATTCTTTTTTTTTTTCCATTGTTTATTTATTTTTGAGAAAGAGAGGGAGATTAAGCACGAGAAGGGGAGGGGCAGAGAGAGAGGGAGACACAGAATCCGAAGACAGACCCCAGGCTCTGAGCTGTCAGCACAGGCCCGACATGGGGCTTGAACCCACGAACTGTGAAATCATGACCTGAGCCAAAACCGGATCTTTAACTGACTGAGCCACCCAAGCGCCCCAAGGATTATTCAGTTCTGTTGAGATGCTAGGAGGGGTTTAAGCAGGGAGATTGCACCATTTCTTGACCTTATAACTTCTTTTTTTTTAATTTAATGTTTTATTTATTTTTGAGACAGAGACCAAGCATGAGAGGGGGAGGGGCAGAGACAGGGAGACACAGAATCTGAAGCAGGCTCCAGGCTCTAAGCTGTCAGCACAGAGTCTGACGTGGGGCTCGAACCCACAAACCATGAGATCATGACCTGAGCTGAAGTCGGAGGCTTAACCGACTGAGCCACCCTGGTGCTCCTGGGCCATATGACTTCTATGAGTAGGGATGCCAGTGCGACACAAGGAGAGGGGCTGGTTCGCCCACAGCCTCCCTAGAGACCCTGGGAAAGGCCTCACCCCTGGTGCAGAGGGTGGAGGACACTTGAAAGAGACCTTGTCCAGGCAGAGGGGTCAGGGAAAGCCCAGACTAGACCCAAGCCTTCCCAAGCAGGCTAGTGAGGCGGGGTGGGCAGGCCCCCTGCAGAGAGTTGGCAAGAAAAGCAATAAACAGCTTCCCTCTCCTAGCTGCTCCATTCCTGCCACTGCACTGCTTGTGTTCCCAGGCTAGGCCAGGCATGCTCCCCTCGGGGTCTTGGCACCCCTGTCCCTGTGCCCAGAATGCCATTCTCCTAGATCTCCCTGTGGCTCCCTCCTCTGCCTCCTTTAGGAGCTTTTTCAAATGTCGCCTTCTGCCTTATTGTTCTTGGTTCCCCTTTCCACCTTGCAGCCTGCATCACCCGCAGCCTGTTTCTCCCTCTCAGGTAGGATATTGGCTGCACCCAGACAAGGGTGTTGGCCCGTGTTGCCTGCTGCTGTCTCTCCCCAGAGCCTGGCAAGTAACAGGTCCTCAGTACAATTCTGTTGGCCTGAAAGCATTCCCCTGAAGGTTGGAATTAGGCAGGAACGTTTGCCCTCACAGCTATCCAACGCTGTCCTGGAAGCTCTAGCCAGAGCTTGTATTTTTCTTTATTAAAGACTTTTTTTTTTTTAATATAAACTCTACACCCAACGTGGGGCTCAAACTTGCAGCCCTGAGATCGAGTCACCCTGAGCCCACCAGGTGCCCCCTCTGGAAGGAAGAAGGGAAACTATCTTATGTACAGACGACATGCTCTTATATAAAGATAATCCCAAGGCCCCCACCAGAAAGCTGCTCATGCTAATACGTGAATCCAGCCAGCTTGCAGGTGCAAGGTCAAAACACTACAATTATTTGTGTTCCTCCATGCCAGCACTGAGCCATCCGCCTCAGAAATCAAGAAAGCTACTTCATTCACAATGGCATCTAAAAGAATGAAATCTCTACACATGAGGTGACGTCATGGGAAATTGTGCAAGTAGGAAGATCCGGGAATCCGTCTTTCCTCCAAAACGACTTCTGAGCTGGCAGGAGCTCCCAGAATCCAAATTTGGAACCCTGGAGTCTAGATGGACACTCACAGTTTCCAGGGCAGACCTGGATGAAGAGGCTGGGACATGTCCGTGAATATGGGCATGTTGTGGAACAGTGTCCAGCCTGCTAACAAAGGGGAGGGTGGCTCGTGGACCTGGCATGGCTTGCTGGTGCCACCGTGGGCAGTAAGGACCTTTTCCTCCCAGAGCCCAGCTGTGTGGTTGGTGGCTGAGAAGCCTGGACTGAGGCTTGAGTCGGGGAGAGGGGAGGCAGAACTTCCCTGCCAGGTCTGTTTGAAAGAGACAAAGTGTGAGCAGGGGAGGGGCAGAGAGAGAGGAAGACACAGAATCTGAAGCAGACTCCAGGCTCTGAGCTGTCAGCACAGAGTCCTAGGCGGTGAGATCATGACCTGAGCTGAAGTCAGACGCTCAACCCACTGAGCCATCCACGTGCCCCATCAATGAGCATTTAAAGAGACAGGACCTCCCCTCTCAGCCTTTTGGGAGCCAGACATTTAAGGAAATCTTTGACAAGGGCTTAATATAAAGAATATAGAAAGAATTCTTAAAACTCAACAACACTAAAACTGAACAACCCCACTAAAAAAAAATTGGCAAAGAATCTGATAGACATTTCTCCAAAGAAGATCTACAAAGAGCCAATAAGCACATGACAAGATGTTCACTGTTGTCAGTCATTAGGAAAATGTAAATAAAAACCGTAATGAGATATCACTTCACACTAGTAGGACAGCGATCAAAAAAATCCAGAGTCACAAGCATTGGCCAGGATATAGAGAAACCAGAACCCACACGCGCTGCTGATGGGAACGTAAATAGGTGTGCAGCTAACTGTGAGAATGGTAAGGTGATCCCCCAGAAAACATACCTGGAATCATATGATCTGGCAACTGTAGTTCTGGGCCTGCACAAAAGTTATTGGAAGCCCAACACCCTGTCTTACTCGAGTTTGTCACCTGTCTAGAATGTAGACTCTGAGAGGGGTTGCTGGCACCTTGCTGCTAAATGTGCCAAAACACACTGGCGGCAGAGCCTGAGTGAGTGACGGTCAGGCCCTGTCCTCCCTCCAGCCCCTCTCCACCCCCACTCCTAGTGAGGACCAAAGAGTCCTCAGCACCATGTCCAGACCCCGCTCTGCCGTCTTGAGATCATCACAGATGCTGGGAGCTGGGGATGGATGAGACTGGTATGGCTCCTATTGTTTTAAGAAGTAGGTTTCACTTTTTTTCTAGATAGTTCTCCTGAGGCAAGGGGAACAAGAGCAAAAATAAACTATTGGGACTACCTCAAAATAAAAAGTTTCTACACAACCAAGGAAATAATCAACAAAACCAAAGGCAACCAATGGAATGGGAGAAGATATTTGCAAATGACATACCTGATAAGGGGTTAATATCCAAAATGTATAAAGAACTTGTAAAACTCAACACCCCAAAAACAAATAATCCAACTAAAAAATGGGCAAAAAACATGAACAGACATTTCTCCAAAGAAGACACCCAGATGGCCAACAGACACAAGAAAAGATGCTCATCATCACTCATCATCAGGGAAATGCAAATCAAAACCACAATGAGACACCACCTCACACCTGTCAGAATGGCTAAAATTAGTAACACAAAAAACAACAGGTGATGGTGAGGATGTGGAGAAAAAGGAACCTTCTTGCACTGCCAGTGGGAACGCAAACTGGTGCAGGCACTCTGGAAAAGTGTGGAGGTTTCTCAAAAATTTTAAATAGAACTACGCTCGATCCAGCAATCAATTACTGGGTATTTACCCAAAAAATACAAAAATGCTAATCCAAAGGGATACACACACCCCTATGTTTATATCAGCATTATTTACAATTGCCAAGATTTGGAAACGGCCCAAGTGTCCATCTATTGATGAATGGATAAAGAGTGGTACAGGGGCGCCTGGGTGGCTCAGTTGGTTGAGCGTCCGACTTTGCCTCAGGTCATGATCTCATGCGTAGGGCTCTGTGCTGACAGCTCAGAGCCTGGAATCTGCTTTGGGTTCTGTGCCTTCCTCTCTGCCCCTCCCCGGTTCATACTCTGTCTCTGTGTGTGTCTCTCTCTCTTTCTTTCAAAGATAAATGAAACATTAAAAAAAACTTTTAATAAAGAATGGTATATATATATATATACATATATATATATATATTATTCAGCCATAAAAAAGAATGGAATCTTGCCATTCGCAATAACATGGAAGGAGCGAGAGATTAAAAAAAAAACTACCATATGATTCACTCATATGCGGAATTTAAGAAACAAAACAAACGAGTGGAGGGAAAAAGAGAGAGAGAGGGAGAAACAAAGCAAGAAATAGACTCTTAATTATAGAGAACAGCCTGATAGTGACCAGAGGGGAGGGGGTAGAGATGGGCGAAACACATGACAGGGATATGGAATGCACTTACCATGAGCAAGCAGTGACTTATAGATTTGTAATGTAATCCTACATGTTAACTAAAATTTTTTTTAAAAAGGAAAAGAAAAACAAGCAATCATAAATGTACCCTGTAGATATACCAAAGTAACAAAAAAGAACTATTGAAATGTAAAGCCATGATATAGATAGTAAAATCGACACACAAATTAAAAAATAATAAATACATAAAAGGTAGGCTTTATTACTTCTCAGGTCTGGTGAGCCCAACAGATGAGCGATGGCTGCCATTGGAAAGGTAGTTTGCTCTCCTTACTGGTCTCTGGAAACAGGACACAGGGCGCACCAGGCAGGGCCATCTCGGGAAGGGCCGGGCTGGGTCAGAAGCAGAGGGAGCAGGGGACCTGGGTGCAGGAGCCTGTGTTGTGGTTTCCATGGGAAGGGAGGAGTGAGGCAGGGTATACAGGCTCAGGGTTGACTGGCTTGAGTAATTTCAGGACTCTGTGGCATCGGGCTGTCCTCAGATGTCTGGTATCTGGCCTCGGGCGATTGGAGCTGGGACCAGTGGCTCTGGGTATGAGAGCCCAATAGTGGAGGTGGGAGGTGGGTGTGTGGGTTCGCACTCTTGGGCAACTTCTTTACTCTCTCTAGGGATTGGCCAACCCCAGGTGGAGAGGTGGGGGCAGTCCCTACGGGGTCAGTAAGATCCAGATTTCAGAGCGTCAGATATAGAAACTAGACACAGTTGGGGCACCTGGGTGGCTCAGAGGGTTAAGCCTCCAACTTCAGCTCAGGTCATGATCTCATGTTCATGGGTTTGAGCTCCGCGTCAGGCTCTGTGCTGACAGCTAGCTCAGAGCCTGGAGACTGCTTCAGATACTGTGTCTCCCTCTCTCTGTCCCTCCCCCTCGCATACCCTGTCTCTCTCTGTCTCAAAAATAAATAAAACATTTAAAAATTTTTAAAAAAGAAAAAAAAAAGAAGTAAGACACAGGTAACACACCTGTCCTCAAGAAGTTTCCCATCTCATGAAAGAAGGTGCCCCTACATCATGGCAGAGTGATGTGTGCCAGAGAGGGGAGGGCCACCTGGACGAGGGATCAGGAGGCCTTCCGAGTAAACAACAGATGAGGGATGTGTTGGCTGAGGGGGGTGGCACGCAGGTGATGTGAAAAAAAAGCAAAGGGGACAGCCTGTGGCCTTGCCTGTTGGAGGGTCCATGAGAGTCCCTGAGGGGCCAGGGCAAGAGAAGAAGCTGCAGAGGCCGCTGGGTGAGATGACACAGGGTCTCCCAGACCATGTAGATTTGGGTCCCAGTCCCTATAAGCCCTGGGGCGCCACTAAAGAGGGTGCTGGCTCTCTGCTGCTGCGTAACAAATACCCCAAAACTTGTGGCTTAAAACAAGAGTAAGCACGGGTCAGCTCGGTTTCCATGGATCAGGAGCTCACGAGGGGCTTGGCTTGGAGGCTCTGGCCCAGGGGGCCTTCTCTGCAGTCATGGAAGGCGTGGCTGGGGCTGGAGGATGGGCTCCAAGCAGGCTCAGTCACAGGGCCATCGGCTGGGGCTGACCCTTCCAGAGCAGGTGACCCCAGAGATAGCAAGGCGGGGACACAGTGTCTTCTCTGACCTTGCTCAGAAGTCATACACTGTCACTTCCACGGCTGGAGAGGGCAAGGAAGGGCGTGAGTGCCAGGAGCCCAGGGATGCTGGGGGCCATGCTAGGTGGTGGCTGACACAGAGGATGTGACCCCGTGATTGGTTTTTGTAAACTGTGTTTTAAAATGGTCTGCCAGGCTGCTAGGTATGGTCAAGACCACGTACACTACCTCTTTGGTATGTTCTGGAATGTGTCTCCCCTTTGCCCTCTCACCCCCAGGCGTGGGCAAGGCTCCTACTATTAAAAGCACGGAATTACCCCTCTTCACTTCCCCCACCCCTCAACTCACTCTACTTGGGTGGCCCTTCTGTGTCCTGCAGAAAATCTGGTGCCCAGCTGCACAGCCCCTTTCTGACCACTGTGCGCACGCCCCCTCATTCACAGAGACCCCTAGACAGTTGGCCAAACCTACCACATCCTCTTACGTCCCCTCCCTAACCCTATGGGATCCTGGCTTCTGTTCCACCCCTCTACCCCGCCCATCTCGCTCTGGGGACCTGGCGGAGGCATCTCCAAGGGCACTGCCCCCCCACCCGCTCCTCCTCCAGCCCTCCTCCCCGGCTCTGGTCCTCACTGGCCTGTCCATCTGCTCCATCCGCCTCCCTGACAGACTCCTCCACCATCGGTGCTCCTGGGGTTATGTCCTGGGCCGTCCTCTCTCTCTCACCCCTACCACAGCCTCAGTTTCCATCTATTCACCAGTGACACCCACACTTCGGTCCTCTATTCCCCTAGTCCCCAGGCCTCCATCAACAGTGGCCTGTTCAGAGCCCGCTTGGCGGCTGCCACGAGCACCTGGACCCAGCACCCTGCCTGAGTTCCAGGCCTCCTGACCCTCCACCGCCCCCCACCTCCACCCCCCTCCACTGCAGGAGGTAGGAGGACCCCACACCCTGTCCCCCATCTCCCACTGCTGGGGCCTGGGCGCATTTTATCACTTTTTATGAGGACAGTCTCCATCCAGCTCACCTCTCCCTGTTTCAGTTTCTGCCAGAGAATTTTTCTAAAAGTAGGCTTACATTTTTAAAGCTTTTTAATTTAAAAACAAAGTTATCCTGTTAAAGTTCTAGAAGAGGGGTGCCTGGGTGGCTCAGTCGGTTACGCATCCGGCTTCAGTTCAGGTCATGATCTCGTGGTTGGTGGTTCAAGCCCCATGTCGGGCTCTGTGCTGACAGCTCAGAGCCTGGAGCCTGCTTCCGATTCTGTGCCTCCCTCCCTCTGTGCCCCTCCCCTGCTCATGCTGTGTCTCTGTCTCTCTCTCTCAAAAATAAATTAAAAAAAACATTAAAAAAACGAAGTGCTAGGAGAAAACAGGAACTTTTTAAATGTACTTAACCTTCAGATGCAGAATGCTTTCCTAAGCAAGACACATAGTGCCAAAACATTCCACTAAGTAAGTATTAAAATGTCCTGTAAGGCAAAGCCATGACAGACAGTCCAAAGGTGATGGTCCTATCAGCTGGAGCAAACATATTTTCAGCAGCTCTGACAAACAGATGGGCCAGTGTCCCCTAACAGACAGAAGTTCTCAAGGTCAGTTAAAAACTACCAATACCCAATTTAAAAACGGGTGAAAGATACTAACAGAGAGAAGCCAGTGGATAATTCGCATCTAAAAAGACACACAATCTCTTCCGTGATTAAGAAGGGCAAATTAAAACTGAGAGGCATTTATCAGCTGTCAGATTGACAAATTCCCGGTGTGTGGGAAATAGTCCGGCTCAAGCCGGTCACAGAGAGGATTGCACAAGCTTGGGAAGTGGATAAGATTAGAAATAGCCTCAGGGTCCCCCAGGAAACCTGACTAAGGAGCAAGGAGATTTGTGCATGAGCAGATATACTTTTGAGAGAGAGAGAGAGAGAGAGAATGCCAGAAGGGGAGAAGGGGGGAGAGAGAGAGAGGGAGAGAGAGAGAGAGGAGAGAGAATCTTAAGCAGGCTTCACACTCAGCACAGAACGCGATGTAGGGCTCTATCTCACAACCCTGGGACCATGACCTGAGCCAAAATCAAAAGTCGGACGGACGCTTAACCGACTGAACCACCCAGGCATTCTTTTTTCTAAATTTTAAAAAATTACAGTAAATGATCCCTAACAAAACTTACTCTTTTGAGCATTTTTAAGTATACAGATCAGTGACAGTGGAAGTGCACTTGCACCGGTGGGCAGCTGTCAGCACCATCCGCCACCAGTACTTGTTCATCTTGTGAAATGGAAATTCTGCCCCCCGTTAAACACTAACTCCCCACCTCCTTCCCTCAGCTGCTGGCGCCCACCTTCCTTGTTTCTTTTTTTTTAAATGTTTATATTTATTTCTGAGACACAGAGAGACAAAGCCTGAGCAGGGGAGGGGCAGAGAGAGAGGGAGACAGAATCTCAAACAGGCTCTAGATCTGAGCCAACAGCACAGAGCCCAATGCAGGGCTCAAACTCACGAACTGTGAGACCATACCTTGAGCCAAAGTCAGACACTTAACTGACTGAGCCGCCCAGGCGCCCTTCTGTCCGTAGGACTCTCACTGCTCTGGGGACCTCGTGTATGTGGGACTACACAGTGTTCATCCTCAGGTTTCATCCCTGGTGTAGCATGAAAGCCGGTGCATTTTGCAGTGAAAAAGTGAGGGGGCATCTCAGCATGCGTGGTCCGCATAGTGCGGCAAACTACGTCGGTGACACTTTTTGCTGTGCTGGTGTGTTGCTTTTTCACTTAACACAAAAGTTGAATTTTTATTAGGGTTTTGGTTTGTTTGGCTTGAGTTTTCATCTATTCAAATAATAGCGGTATCTGCTGGCTTTTATGATCTAGTTAGTTAAATGTTGCTACCTGGAAATTTAGCCATCCATACAGCCAGCCAGGTGGAAAATACGTGCTCAGCCGCCTGTGCTCCTGAATTCTCCACGCACCTCACCACTCCCTACCGCCTCCCCTCTGCTCACCATTATATATGCACTTACACCTGCGGGCGGCTGAGTTTTCAGCCCTGCGCCCTTGACCTTCCTCAGTGCCTCAGGACACCTCTGCTCCTCACTCTTCCCACAGCCCGTCGCCTGGCTGCTCAGGGCCTGCCCTGGGTATCCCGTCCCTGACCTTGCAAGCCCTGCCCTCCCTGCATCCTCCCAGATGGCCTCCCCCAAGCTGGTCCAAGCGGACGGCTGCCACCAGAGCCCATCCCCAGGTTCCCAGCCCCTTTCCCATCTGCCAGCAGCTGGCTGTCCTCCCTGCCGGCATAGACTGGAATCTCCAAGCTATAGATGATTTCCGAGTTGGGGTAGGAGGAGCCGTCAGGCCAAATGCCTCCTTCCCTGTGGGTTTTACTTGAAGGGAAGACTCAAGGTGACAAGTGTTGCACCCCCAAGGGAAGCCCTGGGGGGCTCACGGCAAATGCCAGGCAGAGCCCCGAAACAGAGGGCATGGGCCTGTGACCTCCCAGTAAACTGGGGTTTGCATTTCTGGAACGATCTACCCCAAATGACTGCCATCCTTGGTCGTGGGCTCATTCATACATTAACCATTAACTGTTCGGAAACATTCCCTACTCACCTGACTGCAAATGCAATTTCTGTTTTTGGAAGCCAGTCCCCACCTAGCTACCTCGAGCTCTGTGGCTTTGAGTGAGCTGCTTACCCCTCTGTGCCTCAGTTTCCTCACTGGGCGTTAACAGTAATTCCCAACTCATAGGATTGTAATGAAAATTAAGTCAGGGATAGACCTGGGTCTGGCCCATGGTTAAGTGCTCAGTGCTAAATAACTATCGCAATTAATCTTTCTGATAGGGACATGGACATTGCAGCCCAGGCGTGCTACTGGCCAGTCTAGGGACATAAATACTTCGCCTTTTCCCTGCCTCTCTGACCCAAGCTCAGTCCTCACTTGTCTGAATTTAGGGCGATGCCTCTGCCTGGGGGCTGTGGGGAGAGAGTGGCATGAAGATGTGAGGAGGGGGCTAAGAGTGGCAGTTCTGTTCTGCCCCCATTTCTGCTTCCAGAACCATCCCTTCCTGTACTCCCTCCTCCTGCACCCCTCCACTTAACCACAGATGGCTGAGAACTGACTGTAGCCCCTGCTGGCTTCCTCCTCCCAGCTGGGCCCAGGAGTGGATGATCTTTCTTTATTCTTCTCACTCAATGTTCTTAAACGATTTTGACCAGGTTTAATTCTGAGAGAGAAGTTGAAAGAATAGTACAAAGCTGTTGTGGACTTAGGGCTTTCACCACACCGCCACATGACAGGTGCGGGTGAAATGTCCCCCTGGGACCCCCTGGGTGACAGTCTGGGGTCGCCCTGACCAGAAAAGCCCCCTCTCCCCCAATCACCCCCCCCCGCTTCCTCTCTGGTGCCCCCTGCTGGCCTGAGCAGGGTGGAGTAGGTCAGCTTCTCTTGGTAATTGAGAAGCACCAATCATGTACAGAGATATTTTGAGATGCTTAAAGCAGAACATCAAATCCCCTCACAGCGTCCCCTTTCTGCTGAGGGTGTGAAATGAGACAGAGCTCTGGAAAGGCAGGCCAGCATGAGGCCAGACTTCGAAGTCTGGAAATGCTCGCAGCCCCGGCCTCTGTTCTGCCTTCAGGAACTCTGTTGAAAAGAGCCAGTCCGTGAGGGCACACGGGTTTGCAGGGCCTCGGGTGTGCAGGGCAGCCCCCAGGCTGCTGCACACATCCCAGCACCTGGCCCTGACGAAGCATCACCACAGCCTTTTACGTTTGCCCAGAGGGCCCACAAAGAGTAATTTCCCAGGCAGCTACCAAAGGTAAAGTGTTTTCATTTATTTTTTTTAAGATTATATTTTTTATTTTATTACTTTTTTAAATGTTTATTGATTTTTGAGAGACAGACAGACAGACAGGGTCAGCGGGGCAGGGGCAGATAGAGAGGGAGACACAGAATCCGAAGCAGGCTATAGGCTCTGAGATGTCAGCACAGAGCTTGACTCAGGGCTCGAACCCAAGAACTGTGACATCATGACCTGAGCCAAAGTTGGACGCTCAACCGACTGAGCCACCCAGGCGCCCCTCCAGCAATATTTTTTAATTTTCAAATGTATATATAGGTCCTTTACCTTGTTAGCTAATTTATTTCTAATGTATTCTTTTTGATGCTACTCTAAATCATCTTCTTTTTGAATTGTTCGTTGTATCTGGGTTTTTTTATTCTTTTCTTTTATCCTGAAACTTTGTTAAATCTGTTTATGCTAACAGCTCTTTTTGTAGATATTTAGGATTTTCTGTATATAAGGTTATGCCACCTGCAAATACGATAGTTCTGTTCTTGGGGCGCCTGGGTGGCTCAGTCGGTTGAGTGTCCAATTTCGGCGCAGGTCATGATCTCACGGTTCATGGGTTTGAGCCCCACATCAGGTTCTGTGCTGACAGCTAGCTCAGAGCCTGGAGCCTGCTTCAGATTCTGTGTCTCCCTCTCTCTCTCTGACCCTTTCCTGCTCACGCTGTCTCTCTGTCTCTCAAAAATAAAAATAAAAAAATAAAAAAACTTTAAAAAAAGGTAGTTCTGTTCTTTTCTTTCCAATTTGTTTGCCATTTATTTTTTTCATATTTGCTTCGGTTAGAACACGCGGTACAACATTGAGAAGAAATAGCAAAGTAGACACATTTACCTCATTCCCCCAAGGGGAAAGCTTTCAGTTTTTCCCTATTGGATATGATACTGCTTTGGGGATTTTTATAAATATTCTATATCTGGATGAGGAGTTTACTTTTTTTTTAACATTTATTTTTTTGAGAGACAGAGAGAGACAGAGTATAAGCGGGGGAGGGGCAGAGGGAGAGGGAGGCACAGAATCCAAATTAGGCAACCAACGTGGGGCTCAAACTCACGAACTGTGAGATCATGACCTGAGCCAAAGTCGTACGCTTAACCAACTGAGCCACCCAGGCACCATGGTCAAGTGTCTTTTTAAAAGAAGAAATGAAATTATTAAAAATAGGTGTTGGTAAATCTTAGAAGAAAATACCCCCCAGAAATGTTACCAGAGATGGTTTTGAAGTGGAAGAATTGTTCTGTTATCATACTCTTTTACTTCCAAAAATGGTTTTTACGAGGAACTCTGTTCCCTCCAAAGGGAAGGTGGGGGAGACTGCAACCATATTTTTAAGCTCTTAGTTTGGTGCCTTCTGGGTTCTGTCGTCCCCGATCCCTGCCGAACTGAGCAGTGAGAGCCTCACCCTTACTTACCCACAGGGGTTGAGGGAGCAGCAAAATTGGCTGGAGTCCTTGGAGGCTCTCATCTCTCAAACTCCTGCCCCGCCTCCCCAGACCGCAGGTGCTTTGCCCCCAAACTCAGCCTTCCCCTGGGGGACTTCTGGAGGTCCCTGCGGGCAAGGATGTGCATGGCAGTACTCACTGCCCACTGCCCGCCCCCCACGCTGGCCTCATCCCTTTGCCCCTCTTCTCTCCTCTACAGAATGGGGGTTCCCGAGACTTTTTTTTTTTTTGGTGAAAAAAATGTATAGTTAGATTTAGCCAGCTGGACTCAGTTTAGATGATACCAATTTTGTTGGCAACATCCAAAGCATCATAGTCAGGAGCCAGTAGAACATACGCTTTCTTTTCTCCATTGGGCCTGATGTGAGTGTTGACCTTGGTTATGTCAATGTCATAGAGCTTCTTCACAGCCTGTCTGATCTGGTGCTTATCGGCCTTGACATCCACAATGAACAAAAGAATGTGGTTGTCTTCCATGTTCTTGTCAGTGAAAACTTGATGATGGCATAGTGGGCAAGCTTGTTTCTCCCGGGGATGCTCTTCCGAGGATATTTGGGCTGCCTTAGGAGATGCAGAGTCTTAGGCCGTTGGAATGTAGGTGACGTGTAGATCTTTTTTTTTTATGACTGTACGTCTTTCAGTACGGCTTTCTTGGTTTTCAAACCCTTTGCTTTGGCTTCGGCTTTGGGAGGGGTGGGGGCTTCCTTCTTTGCTTTTGGTGCCATCTTCTTGAAAAAGGCCCTGAGACTTTAAATGAGAGAGGACAGAGGGCCAGATGTCTGAGACCCGGGGGACTGTGTTCACCACATCTCTTTCAGATGTCAGGGACGGAAGCCCAAGCCCAACTAGGCTGAACTAGACATGTGAGTCTATGGAGTCAGAAGGTCCAGGGTTGGATTTCAGGCACAGCTGGACCCAAGAGAACATTTGACACTTGCTGGTGCTTTCAAGGAAGCGCCTCATGGCGGGTTGGGAGGGCACTGGGACTCCAGAGGCACAGACTGTCTGTTTGGAAGAGCTGGCTGTGTCTCCAATGAGGTATCTCCCTCCCCAGTGCCCAAGATTGCTCCTGACCACGCGGCGAATCCTTTCCACTTGTCTGGAGACCTGGATTTCTTCGCTCTCAGAGATCAGGAGTGGTATAAGTCTCGCTTAGTGAGTACCCAGGACCGAGGCCTGCCTGCAACTCTTCCCTCCCTCACACTCGCAGACACGGACTGCCCTTCTGAGCACAGTACTTTCTTTGGGTCACTCCCTCGCTTTAGAATAGTCAATGGCTCACTATTTTTTTAATGCTTATTTATATGTGAAAGAAAGAGAGAGACAGAGCATGAGTGAAGGACAGGCAGAGAGAGACAGAGACAGAATCTGAGGCAGGCTCCAGGCTCTGAGCTGTCAGCACAAGAGCTCCACACAGGGCTCGAACCCACAAGCTGTGAGATCATGACCTGAGCTGAAGTGAGACGCTTAACTGAGCCACCCAGGCGCCCCTCACGAATTTTAAAAAATCAATTAAAAACCCTGAAAGGTCTCCATTCTCTGACCTGTCCCATTGTCTTACCCACCTTCCTGGCCACTCTTCCTGGGCCCTGTCAGAATGGGCTGTGTGGCATTGCTGTGGCCTGGCTGCACCCACCAGGCTTTTCTGCCAATCCTTGCAGGAGATGCCACCCTCCTGAGACTCGCCCTGCCCTTCAAGGCCCATCTCAGACCTCAGGCACCTCCCCAGACCACCTCTCCAACCAGACCAGCCTTGCACAATCCGCCCCCCCCCCCCCGACATGCACATATGCGCGCACACACACAGACATGCGTGACCCTCGGTAGCACCTGGGGTTCCCTGAGCCAGCCCCAACCCCCACCCGGGGCCTGGTCTGCACCCCACCAGAGTCTGTCTTGCCTCCCAATACAAGAACTCATTTGCCCACTCCCACCCCTGCGGCACGGCTGGATCAAGCAGGTGTCACTGCGGCCAGGCTCTGGGAGGACTCCCAAGGGGCATCTCACTGAGAAGTGCTCCACATGGGCCGTGTCTGGGACACACTCTCAGGTGCATGGATATGGCCAGCATTCCAGGCTCCCTCCCGGGCTGACTCTGTCTACCTCAACTCAGGGCTCAGGCTCTGAGATTCCTCAGAGAAGTGGCCAGACCTGACCGATGGCCAGAGACACAAAAGGAAATGCACATCCTCCTGCCCCTCCCCCCAGATGTCCCCGCTTAGAAGTTCTGTTGGGCCACCATCAGGGTTTCCCCCATCCCACTGCCATACTGAGCGCCCCAAAAGAGGCACTCCCCCAGAGCCATGCAGCGCAGTGCACACTTGCGCGAGGCCTCCGAGTGGGCAAACACTAGAAACACACACAACTTTCCCCAACTTAGAGACCTTTCTCCAGGGCAGGATTATCTTCCGGCTTCTGCCTTCTTCCTAAATCCCCCAAACATGACCCCCGTCCCCACCCCAGCACAGCCCTCC
>PJEM01017690.1:0-21167 GCA_004023845.1 Helogale parvula
GTGTGTGTGTGTGTGTGTGTGTGTGTGTGTATGTGTGAGCATGCATGGGAACTAGTATGTCTTGAGCCCAGTTCGTCCCTTTGGCGGGCTCAGCCTAGCTCAGTGCTGGGATTCAGAACCACGAGAAGGCACTTGCTGAGAAGGAGGGGCGGCAGGCGAGCTGTTTCAGAGCCCTGGCCACATACCAGGCCAAGAAGAAAGGGGGTCAGCTGTGACAGGCGGGAAATGCAGCATGGCCCCCACCCTGGCTTTTCTGCAGGTGGGAGGTGCCACAGGGCTGCTGTCTGAAGTTCTGGGAAGAGGTGTCCCAGGGCTGGTGGCCTGGAGAAGCAGGGCTGTGATACAGGTCCCAAAGCTTCTGCTGGCTCCGTGGATGCCCTGCTGTGGGCTGGAGGGTTTTGGGAAGGCTGCAAGGAGTAGACACTGATGATTTGAGAAGCAAGGGAGGCTACAAGGGTGTCAAAAGCAACAGTTTATCTTATTTTTAATTTTTGTTTTTAATGTTTATTTATTTTTGAGCATGCACACATGTGAGGGGGTGGGGAGGGGCAGAGAGAGAAGGAGACACAGAATCAGAAGCTGTCTCCAGGCTCTGAGTTGTCTGCACAGAGCCTGACGCGGGACTCAAACCCACAGACCATGAGATCATGACCTGAGCTGAAGTTGAACCCTTAACTGACTGAGCCACCCAGGGGCCCTTATCATATATTTTAAATAACATTTTTGGGAAATATTTACTCATCCTTTTAATCTAAAGGGTTGAGATCTCCCCAAAGAAAAGGCAGAAGGCAGTGCCTTCGGGGCACGTGGCACACTGACCTTCTTCCTGACCCCCCCCCCCCCATCGCTTCTTTCCTTAAAGTGTGTAGAATGTAGAACTGAAGCCTGGTTTCACTTATTCTCCTTGCAGAATGATTTCATGTTTCTTAGTCTTTGCTTTTAAAATAAAAGTCATCACCTATATTTCTTATTTACTAAAAATCTTAAAGATAAACCTCCTTAGAATTGCTTTTACTCATTGGGTCTCACAAGATCTGGTGATGTGTGTTGTCTTTAGTCCTTCCTTGAAGAAAGGTATTGACCCTTTTTCCGTGTGATAGCTCACACACCTCTCTAGTGCTCAGCATACAGAAATTAAAGTATTTTCTTGCCCTTATACCAGAAAAGGATCATATGATGGTATGATTTGCAATGTGTCATCTACATACACAATCTGTTCTGATAAAATTGAAAATAAAATACAGCCCAGAATTTCCGTATATTGCTATTAGTGGTGATAGGTAGTCAAGGATTAAACATACACACACATTTCCATTCTTAGCACGGAAAAGTTTCTGTACACCAATCATTGGTGTATGATGGGGACTGAAACTCAGAATTTTGCAGTGTTATATTTTATATTTGCTTTTAGTTAGTTTCTGAGCCTCATTAACCTAAAGAAGGCTATGAAATTAATTTCTAAAATTATCTGAACAAAACTGATTTAAAATCATTTTAAATCTTTAAAATTTTATTTATTTATTTAATGTTTATTCATTTCTGAGACAGAGAGAGACAGAGAGTGAACAAGGGAGGGGCAGAGAGAGGGAGACACAGAATCCAAAGCAGGCTTCAGGCTCAGAGCTGTCAGCACAGAGCCTGATGCAGGGTTCAAACCCAGGAACTGCGAGATCATGACCTGAAGTCAGACGCTTAACTGACTGAGCCCCCCAGGTGCCCCTAAAATCCCTGTAAAAGCAGTATATCTACATTGCTCAGCCCTCTGGGTTGGGAGAGGGATTAGGGAAAAATTATTACAAAAATCAAAGAAAGAAAGCCTGTTACATGTATTTCAAATTTGGAATTACTGACATAAATATTCTTCTATTTCTAGAGCTTTTGGAAAATAATTGCCTTTAAATAGGGAAGCAAATAATCTGGTTTTCTCTCAGGGATGTTCTGTTTTGAATGTGGGATTTCTGTTTTGTCTTTCATAGCAACAACAGAGGAGAGGCATTTTCTAATGTGATATATTTACAAATTATGAAAAATTATCCTTTTTCTGGTCTTAATCCTTGTGTTCTCCCAGACTTAGCTTGGTTCCTAAGACACATTAGATGCTTATCAATTAGTAACCAATTAAAATGCCATCACGCAGGCTGTGTGTTGCCCTGTTTTCACCCAACTGGCCACTAGATGTCCCTCCACATCCATGCCAAATCTCCACTAACGCGCGTGCTCACTAATGCATGCAGCTCATGCATGCAGTTCAGGCCAGGAAAGCCTGTTGAAAGAACAACTCAATTTTCCCTTTTCACTGGGCACCAGTTTCAAGTGCTCTAGACGACTTGTGTACACAGAGGCATAAGACAAAGCTGGTGATGTTCATGTTGAGTGGTTGGAAGAGGAAACAGAGGGTCTATTCTCCTTTAAGCCGGTGTTAGAGATGGCTTCTTCCCTATTCTGGAAATGCTAAATAATGTTATGGTTAGTGAACTTAGATTAGCCAGGCCAGGACGTTAGTCATTTGTGTGAACATTCTCCCTCCTTTCTTCCTCCCTCCCCTCCCCTCTCTCCCTCTCCTATGGTCCCCACACGCCTCACACATGCACACACGCACGGACAGTACTCTGTGTCATCCTAAGTGCTGGAACCCTGCAAGTGTTTGAGCAGATGGTGGATTTGTTGAACCGCTTGCCTGTGAACATTGGGGGTGGTGGACAGGATCATCTATAGACAGAGCCCACTCTGCTAAGAATGTTGCTTTGTTGTCAAACTTTGAGCCATCAGTATAACCGAAGTTATAGGTGGGCGGGTTCTCTAAAGTGTCTGCAGCAGTGTTTTCCCCGGGATGTAGAGGCAGTCTTAACGAGGGGGGTGCCTTGGGAGGGCTTGGGTAGAGACAGTTTGGAGGGTGTGGTCCCTGGGGCCTTCCCTGTGGTCACTTCTCCGTCCCTGCTCTGGGCTACTGTAAAAATAGTAGCCCTGGAAAGGAGTGGTTTTCTTTGGGATAAATCCATTTCTTTGAATAATATACTCACCCCTTCCCAGCCCGTAATGGAAGTGATACCTCTCCATTGTGGAAAAATTGGAAAAAACAGGAAAGTATCATAAAAATAACAATTCTAACCATTTCAGAGACAAAATTGAAATCAGATGATATTTATAATTTTATATCGTCCTGACATGACATTATATCATAGGCATACTTTCCTGTCATTAAATACTCTCTGAAAACCCAGTTTTCAAAGGCAATATGGTATTCCATCTTTTGCTTATTCTTCACTTTATTTAATCATTTTCCTACTGATGGACACTTAGGTTGTTTCAGATTTTTTGCTTTGAGAATTGATGCTGAAATAAATATCGTTATATATGCATTTTTCTCACATCTGATTAATTCCTTAGAATAAATACCTGTAACTGGAATTAAAGGGAGGACAGATGTATTCTTGATGTGGAGGCAACATGCAACCTTTCTCAGGAAATGTTATTTTTTTTTTTGGTTATAAATTCAGGGTCACATCAGGGAACTCCAAAACGAGGGTTGTGTATGAGTTTGGGAAGTATTTCTCACATAGCATCTCTTCCTGTATGACAATGTCAGCAGCAGGAAACGTGGATTCATCTTTTATTGGAAATAAGCTATTTTTCTGCTTGCCTCATACCTGTATCATTTATTTCCTGAAATCTTAACTAGGAAGGTTTCTATCAGAAAACTAGCTTTTTATAACCCTGCGGTGTGATGCTCAATTACCGGGCTTCCTAGGGTTTATAGGGTCTCCTGCACTTGGAGGGACTGGTGAGCTGTCACCTGTGCATTGTGATGATGCTGTTGCTCAGGGAAACACTTGATTCCAATCGCGTTGTGGGCTCAGTGTAGACGACACACCTGTGCGCGTTAGGCTTATCCTGATTTAGAATGTGGAACCTATAAGGAAGTGTTTATGGCATGGTCCTTGTGATTCTCCATGTTCCATCACCAGGAAGGACCCATTTTACCCCATTTTAATAAGAAATCCAAAATGTAGAGCTTTGAAAGCTTTCCGGTGACAATTACTATTGATAAAAGCTCTCTCTCTCTTTTTTTTTTTAACTTTTAAAAGGCTGACATTGAATGCAAAGGATATTAATTTAACTTTCTAAAGGCTTTTTGAAGTAAAAATTTATTTCTAGAACTCAATGTTTGGTATACAAGAGCACCTCTTAATGTTTTTCCAAACGGTGTTCCTTTCTCAAAAATTAAATTAAGCATGTTTTTCCATCTTGAAATCTGGAATCTTTCTGTTTTTGGTATGTTGGTATTTGAAAGAAGGCAGAAAGGTTTTAAAATCGATGTATGCATCCATTTTTTAACATTCTTTTTCTGCTTTGGATTCCATAAATTATGAAAGTCAGAAGCAGCACTAAAGGGGAAACGGGAATTCTGTTCATTGCTCCTTTTGTTGCCCTCATGTTCATGTCCCGCTGTCAGACTTCTCACATTATTCCAAGTTCATTGGTGTGTCTAACTGCCTCAGAACAAGTTGACACAATGCTCCTAGAATCTGGCTGGCCATGAGCTGTGGCACGGTGGAAGCCAGGCTGGTCTGGGCAGTGTGCTAAGGGGAACCTGGTCTGCAGAGTCCTTGTCCTTGATGGGGGATGCTCTGTCACCCCCCATCCTCTGAGGCTGAGACCTTCATGGGATTCTGGGCTACTCATTGCTGGCTTCTACCCAAGCCTAGCCTCCCTGAGCCCAAGCCCCACATCCTGGACCTTACCCTCCTATTATTTCACTGAGTTCTCCGTTGACTCAAAAATCTGCATCTGTATGAAAGCAGATGATGTGTGGAAGATGACATTGATATATTGGTAGCCTCTAATACCCAGCCAACCAGGCAATCCCAGCTGTCATGCAACAGAAACGTTCACAGACCAAATTGAGATGCTCAAATCATGCAGATTATTCAATCAATTCAAAACATACCATGAAAAACAAGAAACTGATGGGGTAAGGGATGCACCTGGGACCATACAGGATTCTAGAATCTTGTTTTGATCCTCTATCTGCTCCATCAGCCTTCCCTGCCAATGATGTGTTTACAGGGACTGGAGTGGAAATTAAACAGGGGGCTCAGTGGATGGGAGGTACTGTTTGGTTATCTTTGGGAAGATATCTGGCCAATAGCTGTCGGTCACCAATTAACCTGCTTAGTGGCTGTTTTAGGCAGAAATCTGGCCCCCAAAGATGTCCTCATCTTAGTCCTTAGAATTGTGAATATATAACTTCACATGGCAAAGGGAACTTTGCAGATGTGATAAAGGAGCTTGAGATGGGGGGATTATCTTGGATTATATGGTAGGCTTGGTGTAATGATAGGGGTCTTTGGGGATAAGGGGAGTCAGGGAAGTCAGAGTTAGAGAAGATCTGATAATGGAAGCAGAGTCATAGAGACAGATGTCTATTTGAAGATGCTACACTCCTGGCCCTGAAGATGAACGAAGGAGGCGTAAAGCAGGCATATGGGTGGCCTCCAGAATTTGAAAAAGCCAGTTTTTATGGACTAACTTGTGTCCTTCACCTCTGTTGAATTCATATGTTGAAGTCCTGACCTCCAGTACCTCAGGATGTGACCACATTTGGGGATAAGGCCTTTGCAGAGGAAATTAAGCTAAAATGGGGTCACGAGGCTGGTCCCTAATCCTATATGATTGATGTTTTTATAAGAAGAGGACGATTTGAACACAAACAAAGGCAAAGGGGAAGAGCGTATGAAAATATGAGGAGATGGCCATCTACAAGCCAGAGGGAGAAGTCTGGAATAGATCCTTTCCTGAAGGCCCTCGGAAGGAATCTACACTATTGCCATCTTGATCTTGGACTTCCAGTCTCCAGAACTGTGAGACAATAAAATTCTTTTGTTTAAGCCCCAAGTCTGTGGTATTTTGTTACACAGCCCTAGCAAACTAATACACCTAGGGATCAAATTTTCCCCTGGAGCCACCATGAGGTAAGAAAGCCATATGGACACCTTGGTTTTAGTCCAGTGAGATTTGCATTAGTCTTCTGACATCCAGAACCGTAAGGTAATAAATTTAGTTCTTTTAAGTTGCTGAGTTTGTGGCAGTTATAGAAATAATGGGAAACTAATATGGTGGCTGTGGGTTTAGTGTGTGTGTGTGTGTGTGTGTGTATGTGTGTGTTTAGAGATTTTATTTTTGAGTAATCTCTGCACTCAGCGTGGGACTTGAAGTCACAACCCTGAGATCAAGAGTCACATGCTCCATTGACTGAGTCAGCCAGGCACCCCAAATGTGTGCTTTTTGAGAATAGAGCACATATAGGGCCAGAACAAGACCATAATGGGTATCATCAATGAGTGACCAGTTTAGGGATGAAAAAGCTACTGGCCTGAAGGTTCCATGATCCGGATCTTATGATTGATTTTTCAACTTCATTTTATCTGCTGGTAACACTTGTTTGTTCCACCTCCCTTTTAAAATAATAACTTCAGTCTTTTCTATCTTTGCATGTTCTATATGGCTGATTATTTCCAGGTAGCACAGCCTGTCTTCTGGATTGTGCTATATCTGTACTCACTGTCTGTGGTTAACACATCAGTTTACTTAACACATCAATGTGTCTCACCTGCTTCGCACAAGCCACTGGCTTCCTAACTATGTAAGTAATATGTTCTTTGAGTTCCATTCATCCCATCTATTTTTCTTTCTCCTGTGATTGTACTGAATATTTAAAAAGTAAGATATCAAACATATGTTACTGCTACTGTATTCCCAGGGCACTGACACATGAACAATATTTACATTTGGAAATAGAGGACTCTACACAGCACTACATCCTGGCTTAGGTTTGGGGGAGTTCTGTGACACATGAAAGTTATCAATCCTCTTCCTTATTATTCTCCCTCCCCAGTTAGGATCTTCTTTAAGACTCTGGGTCATAGTCTATAGCTATTTCCAAGCTACATTGGCAGGGTTGATACCTGAAACACAGATCATCTGAACCAAACATAAAATATTTCCTATCTTACGAAAAAAGTTTGCCGACCCTTACTCTCAAGCCCCATGAAAGAAATATTACTATTTTAATTTCACATTTGAAGACGCCAAGACTCTGGAAGGTTATGTGCTTTCCTAAGGTCCCAACCGGAGATGGGCAGTGCCAGGGTTCAGCTTCAGAACCTGGGCTGTTTCCAGCACACCATGCTGCTTTAGGAGAACTTGTCCTTTAACTTGTCTGGTCTACTTTTCCTGCCTTAGAAAGGTGATTTTGACCTGTCTTAATGACCTAATCATGTTTCTGATCTCTCTTCCAACTTGGCAAACTCACATCCAACACATCATAGTTGTTTGGGTCTTAGCTATCTTCTGATTTATTACGAAGCCGGTAAACAGTTCTTTTATTCTGTCATTCGAAGTTGTTGATGAAAGAGCCAAGATTGTGTTGAGTAAAAATGTGATCTTCTGTGAAGTGATGCTACTTATGTATCCAGAGTGAATCATTTAAGTAAAATAGCAAAAAAAAAAAACCAACAAAAAAACAACAACAACAACTTCCCACGTTGAAATAACTAGATTTCCAGAAGAGTTGAAAAGATAGCACAGGCAGTTCCTACATACTCTTCAACCAGCTTCCCTGCATGTCAGCATCTTATCTAACCATGACTGACTTGTCAACACTGTGAAACTGACATTGGTACACTAGTATTACTTAGACCGCAGACTTTCTTCTGCTATTACTAGGTTTTCTACTAATGTCCTTTTTCTATTAAGAACCTAATCCAGGAAACCATGTTGAAATTAGTCATTATGTCTCCTTAATTTTCTCCAATCTGTGGCAGTTTCTCAGTCTTCCCTAGCCTTTTCTGACCTTGACACTGTTAAAGAGTACTGGCCAAGTATTTACAGAGAATGTCCTTTAGCTCAAGTTTGTCTGATATTTTCTCATGATTGACTGGGGTTATGGAGTTTGGAGAAGAATACCACAGAGATGAAGGGCCTTTCTCATTGAATCATGTCAGGAGCACACAATATCAATATGACTTATCACTGGTGATGTTAATCTTGGTCACTGGGTTGGTTGAATAATTTTAAATGATTAATCGGTAATATTATGTCACACCCATTTTGTATTCAGCATGATGTTAGATACTTACTGGGTGAGATAATTGAGAAATAGGATAGAAAAGAATTCCTGAAAGAAGTTAGAAAGAGTTTTATAACATGTACAAGAAAATTATTAAGATCTCAAAGAGAGAAAGAACAGGCAAGTCACAAGGGAAAAATGTGCACGTTTAAAAAACACATGGAAGGGGCGCCTGGGTGGCTCAGCTGGTTAAGTGTCTGACTTTAGCTCAGGTCATGATATTGCAGTTCACGAGTTTGAGCCCCACGTTGGGCTCTGTACTGACAGCTCAGAGCCTGGAGCCTGCTTCCGATTCTATGTCTCCCTCTCTCCCTGCCCCTTCTCTGCTCACGCTCTGTCTTTCCTCCAAAAATAAATAAACATTTAAAAAGTTAAAAAAAATTAAAAACCATGAAAAATGTTTGTCTTCAGTGGTAAACACAATACCTATCGTATCATTATGATATTTATTATAAATATGGGACACAAACAAAAATATTAATTGGAAAGGCAGTATAACCAGTTCTTGCCTAGTATGATTACAATTATTTAAAAATATGTAGAGTTAAAGAGACTAAATCATAGAATAAATGTTAAGAATGATTATCTTTGGACGATGAGTTTGTACATGACTTTTTCTTCTTTTGGCTTTTCTATATTTTTGGGAAAATTTAACACTAAACTGTAGTATACAAAAGTCAAGTGGGGTAGTGGAAAGAACACCAATGTCAGGGTCAAACCTGGTTTGAGTCCTTGTTCTGTTATTTAAAGGCCTAGTGAATTTGGGTAAGTTTGCACCTCGATTACATTAGATGCCAAATTGGAACCATGAAATAATTTTGTGGGATGTTTGGGAGAAAATTAAGTGATATAATACATGTGGAAGCACTTGGCACTAGTTATATTTAATAGTCTCTTTCTTAAAAGACATGGCACCTGCCTTTGAGAAAGGATTGAAATATGCTCATGGAATGACAGGCCGGGAGGTGAGAGCCCCACTGTCGCTGTTGCAGAAGCTCTGGGGAGGTGGAAAAAGGGTGGATGAAAATCCCTGAATGGTCTAAGGGGCGGGTGGGACTTCAGCGTTCATTCAACAACCAGCACGTCACATGTGCCAAACCGTGTTCTGACCGTTTTGGACAGACGAGGCATTGTTCTGGGAACTGCTGATAGAGGGGGGAACAGATCAGACAAAAGTGCCTGCTTTCATGGAGCGCTTATTCTAGTGCAGAGAACAGAAAAAGAGAAGCAGGCAGCGTATGTGTCAGTGCTATGGAGGAAGACACAGCAGGATGTGTGTATGTGTTTCTTGCAATTTTAGGCAAGGTGACTAAGGTGCTTAGGGCTCACATACGAAGATTCATAGGCTGTCTCCTTACCCTCAGGATGCTCGCTGGGGAAGAGAGTCTTGAAAGCATAATAATTATGAGTGAGCAGGGTGAGTGCTAGTCTACAAAGCTGAGACCCGTGGGGAGGATCAGAAAGATGGATGGTCTTTGCCTGGGGAGTTAGGGAGTCTTCACAGAAGAGGCGATGCTCCAGCAGAGACCTTCAGTGGGGTAGCAGTTCCCGAGGTGGAGAAGAGGAGGGGGTGCCTGCCTGGCGGAGAGATGTCAGGGCCCTGGAGTATGATTGGTTGTGGAGATTTGCAGGGTTCTCTGCAGTGTTGGGAGCATAGAATAGGGTGGAGAAATGGGTCACGGGGCCCTGAACATGAAGGGCTTTCTACTACCATGCCTGAAAGTTTTGGATTTCATCCGGTACATGAGGGACTTTACAGAGTTCTTTTAAGCAGGGGGTGCCAAAATATTCTAGCATTGGAAATGGTAAGGATTGTGACTTCATTAACTGAGGTCTAGCGGAGAGCGGCAGAGAAGGTTGGGAGGAGAAGGGCAGATGAAGATGAGGAGGGAGAGCGTGAAGGAGGGGTTGGCACCCGGCTCAGTTGGGGATGCAAAGGCCGAGGGTCTGTGGGACTTCCTGGGGGAGGGTCCAGTGCAGCCAGTTGGTGGTGTGAGGCTGAGCCCAGGGCTAGTCAGGAGCAGATGTCCAGATTTGTGCGACCCTCAGTGATGTAGCTGTATCTGCCTTCCTAGGGCAGTTCACTCCCCTCCCGCCCCAATATTTCTTGATTAGATTCAATCTAATCTTGGAAAACTAAAATGTTGAAGAAGTAAAAATGAATGACACCCCTTTTCCTCCTCTGTAATGTGGAGCCTGGGGCTTCTCTTCCAAGGAAGTTAGGCACATACCAGAGTATATGTTCTCTGGCAGCTCTTACTGGTTTTTGCTCAACTAGGTTTTCTGCTCATGGGCTAAAAAGTATCATTGCACAGAAGCATATTTCTGGTTAAGGAAATTAATGTAGGAACATGGCCTCATGGAAGCCAAGGGGATCCCTTTCTCCTGACGCCACAATCCTCCCTTTTTAGAAGCAGTATTTTCTGTATGTGTTTCTAGCCTTCAGAAATAACTCTTGGCCATTTTCTTCAGGTTGCAAATCCCCAAAGCGTGCCCGTTTCAACACATGCAGGGTATTATTTCTGCAGGGCCTCATCCCCTTTCCTTCCAAGGCAGCTCTGGCCTCCTTATCCAAAGTGCCTACTGACATTGAGGCTCTTTGTTTCAGGACCCCAGGTTCCAGAAGTTGGCCAACTCTTTCCACCATTTTGCTGTAAGTTGTCCATCAACTTTTTTTTTTCTTGATTCCTTTCCTTCTTAGAAGGATGGCTTTTGGCTGCCCTGGTTCTTAAAGGGTTGGTGTAGCCCTCTCCCTCTGGCTGGTGTGTGCGCCTGTGTGTGTGTGTGGTACATGTGCACGTGGATGCACGCAGTTCAGTGACTTTCTCCAGGGACTGCTGGCTGGAGTGAGCGGGTCGAGCTCCCACAAGGAGGGGGGCAGTTTCCTCCCCAAGGGGCAGAGCTGCGCTGACATAGCAGCTTAGCCGTCTTGTCAGATGCTGATGTTTTTCCTTCTCTTCCTGTTTCAGTTGGAATGAATCACATTTGAAAACATTTCCATCCTTTTAGTGACTACATTGAATAACACATGTTTTTCATTAATATTTACCGTAATCAAACCCAACCTTTTTCTTTTCAAAATGAGCACGATGATTTCTATCTTTATCTAGCTTTCTTCCGTCTCCACACTTAGCTTCATAAAATGGATTCCTGCCTAGATAGATTGAGAAATAGTGTTTTTTAATTTCTGGAGACTCAGAATTTATAAATGGAATAATGAAAACTCCGATGGGGGACACCTGGGTGCCTCAGTCAGTTAAGCGACTGCCTTCAGCTTAGGTCATGAACTCGTTCATGGTTCATGAGTTTGAGCCCTGCATTGGGCTCTCTGCTAACAGTGTGGAGCCTGCTTGGGATCCTCTCTCTTTCTTGTCTCTCTGCCTCTACCAAGCTTACACTCTATCAAAATAAATAAATAAATTTAAAGAACTGTTTTAAAAAAAGAAAGAAAACCCTGGTGAAAGAGTATAGATGATTGGCTAGTAGATTGCTTCAAACCATTTTCAACTAACTTCCTCCTCAGCTCTCCTCCCTGAACTATGTTACTTAAAGTAACACAAACTTGATTTTTTGAAAATTTTAGTTTTGAGAGAGAGGGTGAGCAGGGAAGAGGGGTAGAGGAAGAGAGAGAATCCCAAGCGAGCTCCACACTCAGTGCAGAGCCTGACTGGGGGCTTGATCCCATGACTTAGGGATCATGACCTGAGCCAAAATCAAGAGTCAGATGCTCAATGGACTGAACCACCAGGTGCCCTGAGGTTTTAATTAATACTTTATAGCAGGTCTTTGAAATGAGACAAATGACCCAGTTTCTCTGTTAAATATGGAGTTCTGTAATTCTGAGAGCGTATTTTCAACTGAAACTTTCACCCACCCTGCTCCTCACCCTCACTCCTTTTGGATGGATAAAGGGAGGATGGTTACAAACCAGTGGAATTTCAAGACTGCTACAACATTCATGTTACTGCTTTCATAGTGGTTGGTGGCCATATGCTGCCGAGAAGATGTTTCAAAGGGGAACTGGACTTACTTCCCTTTTAAGTGAGAGTTGCAGCATGAATGTAGATCAATCACCATTTCTAGCACGGTCGTATCCTCTTTATGAGTGCACTTACTCAAAGACCTCGGGGCATACACTGAATGTGTTAGGCAGAGCCCTTTCAAAGTCCAGACGTGTTTCCCGAACAAATGCCAGATTTCCTGGGACTGCTGGTTACCACCCCTTACTCCACAAATATAGTGCATCTAAGATTGTCTGCCTGGATAATCTTGCCTTTTTAGTGTTTACTTAAAGTGGAAATGATGTTATCCAGACCCTGGGTACAGATGAGATCATGTCATGAGGTCTCGCTCTGATGTTGTTTTCTCTTGGTAGTGTAGTGACATCAGGAACTGAAGGCAGATGGGCAGCTTCGATGGCATTTCAAAGTCTCTGCTGTTTCTAACCTCCCATGATTGTTGAGAAATCACTGGGGAAGTGAGGATGTCATGTAAGGTGGCAGGTCAACCTATGAGTTACTCACAGCCAATGGGAAGATGCCATGGGATTGTTATTAGTGTGCTGTGAAAAGACTTCTCTGTTGTTGCTCTATTTTCAAATGGATTTTATTTTTTAGAGAGGTTTTAATGCACAGAAGAACTTGGCAGAATGTACAGAGATTTTCCATATGCCTCCGACCCCCACGCGTGCATAGCCTCCCATTATCAACATCCCCTGCCAGAGTGGGATATTTGTTACAACTGATGAGCCTCCAGCAGCATATCATAACCATCCAGAGTCCATAGTTTATATTAGGGTTCACTCTTGATGTCATGCATTCTGTGGGTTTTGACAAATGGGTAATTACATGTATCCATCACTATAGTACCCTACAGAGTGGCTTCACTGTTTTCTTTTTTTAAATGTATTTTCCTATGTACAGATTGAGAAGGTCCTATCTAAAAAGATGAATGGTTGAATTGTACTTTTCTGCTAAGATTTTAGGCAGGAGAATGTTTTTCACGAAAGTCTCATGAATATGAATGTTCTCTGACAAAAGGGTTCCATGACTGTATGGTTTTGGGAAATGCTGGGGAAAATAGGATGGCGTCTTCAACAGGATATTTACACTGCTATTCTGATTCTGACATACAAATATATGTTGTCTACATCAACTAAACTATCTAATTAAAGCGAAATTTCATTTCTGAGAAATTAATGGAAAATCCAACCATGAACATCCTAACAATCTATCCTCAAATCTGTTTTCTTTAGGTTTATTTACTTATTTTGAGAGAGAGAGTGAGTGAGCTCAGGGGAGGAGGGGCAGGGAGAGAGGGAGAGAGTGGATCCCAAGCAGGCTCCACACTGTCAGCACGGAGCCCACTGTGGGGCTCTATCTCACGAATCCTGAAATCATGACCTGAGCTGAAATCAACAGTCAGATGCTTAACCAACTGAGCCACCCAGGCTCCCCTCCTCATTTCTGTTTTTAAATAAGTACCCCTTTAAGAATTTTATCCTTTCATTTGCTTATTTGTTCATTTAACAAATATCTATTTTGTGCCTTTTCTGTGCCAATACTTAGACACACACAATGCCTTAACATAAGGAAGAATGTTGCAGAGGTGGCTAGTAACCATTGTCTTCTTTTCTTTAGTAATGTAGAGTGTATGCCAATGCAGGACAAAAGCTATTTCCCAGCTTCCCTTCCAGTGAGAAGTACCATGAGACTCTGTTCTGGTTCATGGGATGTGGCCTTGAGGTTCTGTGTGCAGGGCTATCGTTTGGCCTGTAAGCATTGGCCTGGGTATATACAAGTCAATAGGTAGCAAAACGGAAATTGTGTATTTTGAATGGCAGAGCAATAAGACAGGAAGAGCTTGGGACTTTGAGGTTATGGAACCATGACAGCCTGTGAATGTGTGTGATTAGATCATCATATGAAATAAACAAACTTCTATCAGTTTAAGTCACTGTCACTATGGTCTTCATAACAGCACCAGACCAGTGACCTAACTGACACAGAAAGGATTTCTGGTGATCGTGTTGTCATAAGATCAAGTAGTTGAGATACTTAGGAACCCTTTCAAGTCAAACAGTGTATCATGACCATCTTAGTTTATAAAAAAGGCCTGAATATAGTAAGAGAATATTGAATATTTCGCTGCTATTCAAAAATACATGGCTTCCATTTTGCCACCTATTGACTTGTGTATACCGAAGCCGATAATTTCTTAAACTCCTCATATCCACATGTTGGAGGAAGGAAGAAAAGACCCAGGGAACTGACGTTCTTTTAAGTGAACCTCACTTTTTTTTTTTTTTTTACTGTTTTTGCTAACAAGCCTAGAGAAATAAGGCCCATTTTTCATTTTACAGTTGAATTTTTCCAGTTAGCACAGGGTGCACAGGCATTGACATGGCTCCAAAGGATTTAAAATAACCAAAATCTATGTTCCCAATTCCTTCTATATATTTTCGTAAAACAAATTCTGGCATCGCAAACTTCCTTTTACCAACACGCTACCTCTATCCACAGAGTGGGCTTGGGTAAACACACAAGTATATATTTAGATGTGGGTTAGGCATGAAAAAGCTTTTTCTTCCTAAATAAGGCAAAGAAAAACCTTGATTCATTACTGAATGTGACATTTTAGATCTGAGTGGACAAAAAGGACCATGTGAAAATGTGCTAAGCTTTCACATAGTTAACAAGATGTCACTTGGTGAGAGAATTTTCATAATTAATGAACCAGTTCAATTTGCTCTACCATTTGACTTTGATTAATCTGTCGTGGAGTATTCCCGCGGGGACTCTATCCAGTTGGTTTGGGAAGCTCTTATGTCTATATCCGGGCATGTGCATGGATCAAAATGCTGGCATTCAATACTTGCCTCATTAGGAAGGACGGGGAACAGCCACGCAAACTCAGTGACAATGCCCGAGACCCTGCAGCAACCCACCACATGGCCCAGATGGACGGACTCCCAACCAACAAACATAAAATCCAAGCCTAAACTATTTGGAGAAGAGATTGGACCATGTGCGTGTTTTATGGGATCTTAGAAGGTCAACTTACATAATTAGACTTGTATTCCTAATTCTGCCATGGATTTGGTGGACAGAATGAAATAACTTTTTAGCATCATCTTTAAATCATCTGATCAAAATTTGCTTCATTGCAAATTCAGTCTACGGGAATAAATTTTTTATACAACAAGCTGTAACAATCAGTGGTCAGTAATTTTTCTGTTTAGAAACCATTGTAGGTATTTCAAAAAAGGAGTTTAATACAGAGAATTTTTAGTACATATGAGAAGGAGAAAAGTGCAGAAATGGGGAGCCCAGTTATCCAAAGATTAGTAGCTGCGGGGAGCTACTACCCTCTTAGGCTTGAAGAAGCCACAGAGGAGCATGATGGACTCTCCTCTTAGCTGGCTGAGCCACAAGTGTTGTTGCTGTAAGACTGAGCTGTCTGAGCAGAAGCCCAGAAGCCACACCTGCCAGCCTGCCGCTGGGGCCCCAACTGCCAGGGGCACCCTAGAAAGTGGAAACACAACATCTCCCTTACCCCCACCTTTCAATTTGCTGCTGGTGCCCCCCACTGGTGGAACCCAACAGGAGGCTGGGTGGCAAGGGAATCTGGGAAATGTAGTTTCCAGACTTTCTGCCCCAGGGTCAGAGAGCAAGATAAAGAAGGGAGGGCATGGAGCTGAGAGACTAGAGACTCTAGTAGGTACCTAGTTTCCAAGGACATATCCAATATAGATTTTTTAATTAAAATTTTTTTTTAGTTTATTTTGGAGAGAGTGAGTGAGCAAGGGAGGGGCCTACAGAGAGAGAGAGAGAGAGAGAGAGAGAGAGAGAGAGAGAGAGACAGAGACAGTGAATCACAAGCAGGCTCCGCACTGTCAGTGCAGAGTCAGATGTGGGGCTCAGACTCACAAACTGCAAGATCAGGACCTGAGAGGAAATCAAGAGTTGGACATTTAGCCAATTGAACCATTCAGGGGCCCCTTAATTCATTTAAAAAAATCATAACAAATGTACTCTTTAATCCCCATCCACTATTTTCTCCATCTCCCCATTCACCTCATCTCTGGTGAGCATCAGTTTTTCTCCCCCTAAAGTTAAGAGTCTGTTTCTCTCTTTTCCCCTTTGCTTATTTGTTTTGTTTCTTAAATTCTACATACGAGTGAGAGCATACGGTATTTGTTTTTCTCTGACTGGCTTATTTCGCTTAGCATTGTAGTCTCTGGCCCCATCCATGTTGTTGCAAATGGCAAGATTTCATTCTTTTTTATAGCTGAATAATATTCCATTGCATATACACACCACGCCTTTATCCATTCATCTATCAATGGACTCTTGGGCTATGGTAAATAGTGCTGCAGTAAACGTAGGGGTTTATGTATCCCTTTGAATTAGTGTTCTTGTATTGTTTGGGTATATACCTAGTAGTGTGATTCTAGGATCCTAGAGTAGTTCTATTTTTAATATATATTTTTTAAATTTTATATTTGAGAGGGAGAGAGAGAGAGAATGAGCAGGGGAGACAGAGATGGAGATAGAATCTGAAGCAGGGTCCAGGCTGAGCTGTCAGCACAGAGCCCAATGTGAGGCTCAAACTCACAAGCAGTGAGGTCATGACTTGAGCCAAAGTCGGACCCTTAACTGACTGAACCACCAGGTGCCCCAGGGTAGTTCTAGTTTTAATTTTTGGAGGAAACTCCATACTCTTCCATGTTCTATATAGGTTTAAAGTAGCTGCATAGCACTTGATTAAATTAATAAATCAGGTAACGTTTTATTATTAGCCAAGATATCACATCTTTAAATCTTTCTATTTGAAATTATATACAGTTATAATCTAGCATATACATACAGTTCTGAAGTTATATGGATGCTAGTGGATATTATGTTTAAAATGTTCATGTTAATATTTATTCACACGGGTTATCCAACTGGGTTTATTGGTCAGAAACAAGACTGAAACTATCATTTATATCTACGCCCTCACCACACCAATCCTGTCTTTCTACAATAACCCAAAAGGATCCCATTTAAACAGAAAAGATAGTAAAGAAATTAGATGAGATTTGGTTTACACCTCATGTATCTCCCATTTCAGGTAAGAACCCAGGTGGGCCCTTCCTGGGCAGATATAATTCCAAAGGCAACCACAGCCCCACAATGCCTTGGAGAGATGGGACCTCAGGACCTGTTGCCTCCTGACAGTCTTCTTTCTGGTGGCCAAAGAAAGTCAAGGACATTTGAGGGAATAGACACAAGCCTTTGCCCACTTTGTGGCTCAGCAGTGTTAGATAGGGAAGCCACTAATAAAAAGGAAAAAAAAAAGCCTGATGGTCTTGGCATTGTATAAATAGGACTTGATAATTTTCTGTTATGAATTCATTCCTATCTCTTCATGTGGGTCTGGGAAATGTGTCTGGAGGGCATTTTCCTCCTTGGTTGGAGGTGACTTAACAGACTGGCAATTAGTGTCATTACAAGCCCCATCACAGCGCTAGAAGCCCTCGGTGATTGCTCACTCCTAAGCAGTGTGGGACAAGGGGGAGCTGCTGAGACCACACTGAGAAGCCAGAGAACTGCAGACAAGTAATCTGCTGGGGAAAAAGGCCCCTTTGATCTTCATACCAGACAGCAATTTCAGCAGAAGCAGAGTCGACTTGGTATTTTTTTTATTGCAGTGGGATGAGCCCTACTGACTTGCACGAGTGGGGTTTGCCAAGAGGAAGTAAAGTTGATCTTTGGCTTACCTGCACCTTATGCTCTGCAATGAAAAATGTTTGTGCTTTTCTTAAATAGAAACGGTCTGAATATTTAATAAAGGCAAATAATTTGTTATTCGATGTTTTTAATCATGTGGCCAATTTCAGCTCATATAATGTTGGATGCTTGCCTGGCAACTGAAGTCTGATAATGGCGATTTTCTTTTGGTCCTTGGGGTGGACGGCCCAAATTCAAACATTTTCGTTAAATTCAATACAGTGCCTGCCTTTGATTTCCCTGGGAGCGTCCATTGTCAGCTTCCAGGGAAAGAATGGATCTGTATGTGTGCTCTTGGGAATGCTTCTGAGTTCTCGTTACGCTGATTCAAAATACTGGAAAAGCTGCTTATGTAGAGAATGGTCCAAGGAAGAAAGTGGGTTTGGATGAAGGGCATCTGCTCACATCTTTTGTCCTGGTTACAAGGCAAGCATCTCATCACAAGGCATTCTGACGCCGCCGAATCTGTGGATGACTCAGTTCCTTAGGAAGAGGTTAACAGAAGCTGCAAAAAGCCCTGTCTGGGATCTTCCCGGTTGAGCACTACTTTGGTTCATTATCACTTACTAGTTTTGGAGTCATGGGCTTCCTTTGAACTCAGTAAGTTATGGGGTCTCTAACTGGATAGGATGTAGTTTACGATAGCTGCCATTATTTTGATCTCCAGCCCGCACCTCCAGGCTGTCCACAAACAAATACTGAATGAATGAGCAAAACTGCTTATGGCCATTGATTTCCTGGTAGAACTCCCTTTTCTCTAGTGTCTACAGGAAATGTCTTCCTTGCTTGTACGGGTGTCTGCCAGGCTTGCCAGTTCCAAGCCGGCCACGGGAGGGGCGGTCACAGGAGCATACCATGTGACATGTCAGGCAGATCAAAGCAAGGATTTCAGGGCTGACTACAAGGGGAAATGGTTAGTAATTAATAAAAGGATGTGGAGTTGGTCATGTTGACTGAAAGAGCCCAGAACCTTGGCGAAATGCTTCTAGAGGCTGCCAAGATGAAAAGTGCGGCTGGGCTGAGTTATGTGCGGGTGAAGCCTGCAGGTGTTAATGCCCCTGGCTGAGGGGAGCAGAGGAGACGTTTACCTTCACCCAGGCCACGGGCTCGCTGATTATAAGAGCCTCTTCAGCTTTGGTCTTAGTTTTAGTTTGTTTTAAATGGAGCTTTTAGGGGCCATTGGGGCCATATGAAAACGTGAGAATGATGTTTAATTCTGAGAGTCAAGCTGTGGTTTCTCATTGGCAGTATCTTGCTTTTCATTGTTTTCTGTCAGTATGTTTTGTTTCCAGATTTAGGATCAAAGCAACCTTTCCCTTGATCTGGTCCACTCCCCCACCCTCCCCCATGTGCGGTCTAATGCATCCATGAAACCAAATAGGTCCCCCAGGAATGTGCAAGTCTGCTGGTTTTCCACCATAGCTCTAGCTGCCGTATACATTTTTGGTGGTTTGGTGGTGAACAGTAGAGTGTGGAAGAGGAGGCGACCCAGATCATGATGTTGGGAAACAGTGTGTTAGAGGTGGGTCCCCTCTCAGCAAGGGACTGGTGAAGATATGTCTTGGTGAGTCTCAGTTGACAAGGCTGAGGGCTATGGAAGCTCTGGATGCAGGCGTGTGTGTGTGTGTGTGTGTGTGTGTGTGTGTGTGTGTTCTTGGCAAACAAATCATGGAACCTCCAAAGAAAATTTCCACAGATTGGCTGGGAAACTTATGAGCTTATGAATTGCCTCATTGAGTTTTTAGGTCATTTTCCCAAGGGAGTGATGATGTTTGATCCCTTCTGCAATCTTTGCAAATATCTCAGGACACGAGGTCCCTTCCAGGAGTAGATTCTATCGATCCTAACCAAGCAGCAATGTAGTTTCGTAGCTTCTGAATGATTTTTCCCCCCTTGTTTTTTGCCCTCCTTCAGGTCTCTTCCAGCGCCTGCCAACCTGCTCCAAAAGACCAAAGCCATGGACAACATGGCTAGTAGGGAGAGCAGGGCGGCGGGGGGGAGACAGGAGCATTGGACTTGACTAGTTGATTTTCCATGGTAAAGAGTGGCGTTTCCAACCTCAGAGCAGACTTCAACTTTATGGGTAATCTTGTATGTTAAGAATGGTTTGAAGTAAATAGGGCAGGTGGTGAAATAATAAGCAATTACGGGCACTGGGGACAAGGGTGTTGGTAAGTTTCTCTCTACTCATCTGTAATTTCAAAACATAAAAATGGCTGTTGAGGGGCTGGAAGGCTGATGTGGAGAGCTGTAAGAAATGACGGACAAATGTCTGCCGGGTGCCTTCAGGTCTTTACAAAGAAATAGCCACATCTTGTGTGGGACACAGGGGATCAGTTGTCATTTGCCATGGATGCCACATAGTAGCACCCCAAAACTCAGTGGCTGAGAACTGGAGTTAACGGTGAGTGGTCATACATCCACAGGCATCGCTGAGTGCACCAGAACCCTCCCCCTCCCCTGGGGATGGGAGTCTCACCACCAGGTACACTGAGCCATCTTCCTCCTGGTGACTTGGAGGTGAAAAAGGAAAATGGAAATGAGTGAAGCTGCTTAGTCTTAGGCTGGGAAGCAACTCCCTTTCCTTCTACCCACATGCCATGGCCAAGGCAAGCCCCATGGTTGAGCCCAAAGTCAGCGAGCGAGAAACACAGTCTGGTCATGAGGAGCCTGGGCAAGGGTGAGGATGCAGAGAGAAGGGTTAAGATTTGGCTCACTGTTATATGTATATGTATACATAGTGAGAGAGAAGGAGAGAAAGAGAGAGGGAGAGAGAGAGAGACTACATTCTACATATAAAATTACATCTCCATAAAAATATAATTTATAATATGATGAGCCCATCTGTACAGGAGCCTGTGTTGTGTATATATGTGATTCCAGTGACAAGGCTCCTATCTGGCTTTCCTAGGTTCCTTTTTGCTCCATCACTGCGATACAGTTGAGGTGTTTGTGGCTCCTCTATTAGATGATGAGAAGAAGCAACATCCTAACCATTTCCTCCGTGATTTTATTTTCGGTTCCCCGACTAGTGGCACATCCCAGGAGCCTTCTGGGTTGGGAGCCTCAGCGTTTTTCAGGAGCAGTGCTCTGAGTTAAGCTGGAAGAGCCAGCCTGCGTTTCAGCCAGAGACGAGAGTCTGTCTGTGAAAGTCTTCGAAGTAAGGGCGTTCTGTTTCTGGGTAGGAAGCAGTGCTCCATCTGGGCCAGCCATCTCCATCCCCGCCTCCTTTTGGAGGCTCTCCCGGCAGGCACGCGGCTGTGTGG
>PJEM01017691.1:0-21156 GCA_004023845.1 Helogale parvula
GGGAAGGAGTGCAGGAGGGGAGGGGGGCGGGGTGCAGTGCGGGAGGGGTGCAGGGCGGGGTGCGGGCGGTCGCGAGCGGGTGTCCATCTGCCCCCTGGTGCAGGAAGTACTTCGGCGAGAAGATTGGCCTGTACTTCGCCTGGCTGGGCGTCTACACGCAGATGCTCATCCCGGCGTCCGTGGTCGGGGTCATCGTCTTCCTGTACGGATGTGCCACCGTCGACGAGAACATCCCAAGGTAGGCCGGCGCCAGCCCTCGTCCTGGCACTCAGCACCCCCCGCAGGGAGCCGCCGCCGCGGGCCTGAGAGCCCGGGGGCGCCAAGCGAGCATCCGGCTCCTCCTCGTTCTTTGGAGGGTTTTTCTTCCCCTTCAAGTTTTCGATCCCTGTGCGGGGAGAAAACGCACTCCTCCCAGGTGAGCTCAGGGAGTGAGACCCACGGCCTGCCCGGACTCCGCCCTGGGGCCACTCTTCTCGGCTCCAGCTCCCCTTGTCCCCAGGGCTCTGGGACGTGGCACCGGCGGCGTCCCCCGACGGGCCCGTCAGGCACGGGCAGCCCGTGGAGGAAGCAGCCCGGGGTCCCCGGGGCGGCCTGGCCTCGTGCTGGGGTGTGTTTCTCCCCAGGTGGCAGCCAGAACATGAATCAGGCGGAGGGAGCCTGGCGGCCGCTTCTCAGGGCACAGGAGCCTCGTCCTTTCCGTCCGGTTTCTTGACTCGCTGACACTGAGCCCGAGGGAGCTGTGTCGAATGCGGGAGGACAGGCCCCCGCCTCTGTCAGGGCCCCGCTGGGGACGCCCGCCGGCCCTGCCTTCCGCAGGCTTGCAGGCTCTCGGGGAGAGTCCTAGGACGTCACTTACTTCGGTTATATTTCTTACGACGCAGCCCAGTGTGTCCAGAACAGGGCTGTGGCTCGGAAAATCCATCTGCGGTTCTAGTCAGTAAAGATCAAGTGAGTCCTTACCTGGCCAGGAAAGTGGCTCCTACGAAGGGCCATACCCCCACACCCGGCAAATTTTTGTATAAGTGATGCTTTGATGTGTGAGTAACACCTAAAATATTCCGCACCCAGAATCAGAACGGTAGAGGAATCTGGCTTACGGCCCCTCGGGGTTATTTTGGACGCCGACAGGCCAGAAGAAGCCTGTGCCTTTGTTGGCAATGTGACATGAGGCGCCACGCTTGGGTCTGTCTGTGGCCTTCAAAGTAGCCTGGGCGGGGTGGGGATTTAACTCCAGAGCCCGAGGGGCACGGCCAGGCGCCGGCCGCCCTGGGGCTTCTCCACCTTGCTTCTCCCTCCCCTGGAGGGCAGTGCCGCCAGCCAGAGCCTCACCCACAAGGCTCTGCCCTGGCAGCTGTGTGCTTCCCTCCGAGGGTGCCCAGGTCCCCCAGGCCGGCGCCCCGGCCTCCGGACACGTGGAAGGCAAACAGCATTTCCTGGGGATTCCAGAGGAATCTCAGGGCTTCTCGGCCTCTGCTTCGTTGGTGCTGTGGGCGAAACAGGGGTGTGTGTCCCTCCTGGAGCCCGATCCGCCCTGCCCCGCCAGGAGCTGCCTGCCGGCCCCACCCCGCCATCCACTCCTGAGAACAGACCTTGCCACTCCTTGTCTTTATTTTGGCTGCAGGTGATGAAGGGCGCGGCACAGGGTTTAAAACCGGCAGAAATAGGCTTTTTGTCTGGCTGGCCTTGTTTATGCCAACGGGGAGGAGGTGGCAACCCCCACCCCAGCAGGCAGAGCTGCGGGCCTGGCCCTCCCTGACCCTCCACTCGGTCACAGTGGCCCCAGGCCGCCCACCCCACCCCCACCAGCCACGCCTGCGCACTGCCCACCGCCTGGGTGTGCCCGCCGCCTCCTCGCCCCCAACACACATACTCTCCAGGCCACACAGATTACAAAAGCTGGAGCGAGACCCAAAGCCAAAGCCAGCTGCTGCCACCAAGGTCCCTGTCGCCCACCGCCTGGGCGTGCCGGCTTCCCCTTCCCCCCACGCACGCGCACTTGCGCCTCCAGGTGCCCCGAGGAAGCAGCCTTGCCACCGTCCAGCTTCGTGTGTCCAGGGCCCGATCCATGCCCGGCGCGCACGCATGTACACAGTGTCACCAGCTGGCGAGTGTAACTGAGAAGGGAGACGCAAGCCAGAACACCCTCGTGCGGCCGCGCTGGGTCCCCGAGCAGGTGTCCCTAAATACCGGCTGCCGCGGGCCAGGCACGGTCCGGTGCGGAAGATGGTGTGTGTCCAGAACAAAACACAAAAACAACCCCCCGGCCAGCCCCTGGGAAGGAGCAGGCCTGCCTGGCGCCTGTTCATAGCTCCGCGCCTCGTCTGCGTCAGCAGGGGGGGAGTTCAGGGCAGGCCAGCGCTGGGAGGGCCTTGCGCAGGCCCCTTTCCTCATCTTCCAGAAGGGGAAACTGAGGCTGAGGCTGGAGGGCCTGGCCAGGGGCGCAGAGGGCGGGGTAGTCACAGGAGGACCCGGGAGCAGTAGGTGAGAGCCGTGCAGGGCGTGGGCCTCACAGATGGAGACCAGGACCCAGTCCCCACTCTGCTGTGTGACCCTAAGCAAGTTACTTTCCTCCCTCCCTGGACTTGTTTCTTCATCAGTGAGGATGGGGTGATACTCGCCCCCAAAGCTGTCTGGGCTGGATGGACGCTGTCGTAGGCTCCTGCTCCCGCAGCTGATGGCCTTGGAATTGTGGGACCTGCCAGCGTCAGCGGCGTGAGGTCCGCACGGGCTGAGTCCTGATGCACCCCGGTTCCCTCCCTTCCAGCATGGAGATGTGTGACCAGAGACACAACATCACCATGTGCCCGCTGTGTGACAAGACGTGCAGCTACTGGAAGATGAGCTCGGCCTGCGCCACGGCCCGGGCCAGCCACCTCTTCGACAACCCCGCCACCGTGTTCTTTTCGATCTTCATGGCCCTCTGGGGTGAGTGGAGCACTGCCGCCCGGGCTGGGGGGCGGGGGGCGCTCGGGAAGGGCCCCCGCCTTTCTTTCCTTCTTCTCCAGACTGTGCACAGGCAGCAATTGCCAGGAGCCAACGGGGGCGGGAGGGTTGGTGGAAACCACGCCCCATTTCTTGCTATGTCCCCGATGCGGACTGGCTCTCCTGACCCAGCCACGGGCCCCTTATGAAAAGCCGAGGAAGGTGCTTTGCTCTTAGAAACGGCCCTCTTACCTGGGACCAGGGTCATCGGCCCAGGAAGGCAGGTGCTTCAGAACTAGGGGTGCCAGGCGACACAGGGAAGGCTGGCCAGGGCCTGGCCCTGGGGCACATCTCTCGTTCGATCCTCAGAGCCTCCCTGCAGGGCCCGAGTGCCCGCTTTACGGGGAAGGACGCCAAGGCCTAGACACAGTTGACGTGAGTTTCCCAGCATCACTCAGCTCTGGGGCATCCAAGGCGAGGATCTATCCTGCTTCCAGGGCCCGTGCCCTTGACCGCTGGCTTCCAGTGCCATCCAAGTCCAAGGCATAGGATGATGCTTCCCTACTCCAGCACCCGACTCCGACGCGGGGGGCGTGGGAGATTGGTGACTCGTGGCTGGATGCGTTTTGGCAGGTGTTTTTGGATTAGCAGACTGGCCTGTTCCCCCTCTGACGTCCTGGGTTACAGCCTTGCCGGGGGACTGGGGGTTCGGGCGCTGGGCAGCAGTGTGCAGACCTGTCCCCTGGGCACCAGAGCCCTGGTCCTTTCCTCCAGGGGCTCCCATCTAGTAGGTGACAGAGCTGGGCACAAAGAGGGCACAGGCCAGGAGGCCTGGAGGAGGAAGTCAGGATGGACTTCCTGGAAGAGGTGTGAGCCCCTCGAGCTGAGCTCTAAAGATGTTGAGGGCAGATCTGTGGTGCAGGGACTCGGTGGAGAGACAGAGCGCCCTGGGGACAGCCCTGCCGGTACCCCCTGGGTTCTCATGTCGCTGCCGCAGGGCCCCTTCCCGGGCTCTGCACACCCAGCATTGTCCCCGTGCGTGCTGGGCATGGGTGGGGCAGGACTGGGCCGAGAAGCTGCTCAAGTTTGCAGATGGGGACAGAGGCTGGTGGTTTTTACCTGTCAGTGTGGCTTAGATCCACGCGGATCGGCCAGACAAAATTCGGTACAGTGCTCTGTTTATAAGCAGAACGAGATGTCTGAGGTGCAAGCAGAACCCTCGATTCAGGAGGATTCTTCAGAATCTCAAAACCCTCGAGGTCGGGACCTGCACCCCGCAGCTGCCCCGGGGGTGCCGGCCGGAAGCCCAGGGAAGTCTGTCGCAGCAGGAGGGAGGGAGCAACAGTCAGAGTCTCCGTCTGCAGCAGAGCAGGGCTGGTGCCCAAATCATCCCCTGCACGGCCCGGCAGCTCCGTCCCTGCCCGCGAGAGTCTGTTCAGGGAGCACCAGGAGCAGGGCCGCGGGCACTGCCTGGCCTGGTCTCCCTGGAGCAGGGGGCTCCTGTTGGCTGAACCTGGGCGCTTGGAGGCGGGGCAGGTGACCTGCGAGGTGTCTCAGGGGAGGCCCAGGTGCCGACGGCTCAGCAGCGGGCTTGGCTTCTGCATTTGCTGGAAACAGAGTTGGGGGTGACCGGGGATGGCCGCCCGCTCGGGGACGGGACATCTCCCCTCGGACGCTGTGCAGACCCCCACCCACCCTCGAACTGAGAGAGCAGCTCAGTGTCCTGAAGGGGTCTCCCTCCCCGAGGCCTTGTGCCACACGCTGCAGCCCCCTCCTCTGCCTGCTTGGCCAGGGCGTGGCTCTCAGCCTGCCCTATGGCTCCTTGCCGGTCAGGGTCCTGGGGCCTGTGTGGCTGCCAGCCTGCACCCACCAGTGGTCCATTGGGTGACCCGTGAACAAAGGCAACCTCGCAGGGCCGAGCTCCTGAGCTGCTAGGAGAGGACTCAGTGCCCCTGTGACTGTCGGCCCAGGCTGCCCAGCAGGCATTTAAACCCCTGGGGACTCAGGCCCCACCTCTGCCACGTCACCCCCTCGCAGTCTCCCCGTCTCTGGAACGGTGTGGCGAGGGCCAGAGGTGCTGGCTGCAGAGCCTCGGCCACTGCTGGGCATGCAGCTGACCCAGTAGGGGTCCTGCCACTGGCTCACACCCCCTGGAGTGCTGTCTACCGCGCGAGGTGGGTGGGGAGTAAAGATGTGTTTGAGCGTCTGGCCGAGTGGCCTGTGCTCAGGAAGCCTGGGAGGCAAAACTGATGTGTCGCTGCCCTTGGAAGATTATAATCCAGGATTCAGGTGGGAGCAGCATGTGCTTAAGGCCCTGTGGTAGGCGTGCAGAGCCTGGTGCAGGAGGATCCCAGAGACTCAGCAAAGGCCCGCTGTAAAGAACTTAGCGTCCTCACGGGGACGAATCAGAAGCCGGTGCAGTCAGCCTCCTGTGTCGAAGGGGTGTTTGTGTCTTAATTCTGGAGTCAGAGGCAGCAAAGGCAGGGGAAGCTTGGGGAAAAGTCAAGAGAGGGCTGACCCAGCTGCAACAGGGACAATGGCTGGGGCTCTCACTTGTGCCCACAGTGAGCTCCGTGGCAGGCGCTTGGGCCGCTGGCGAGAGGCCAGGGATCCCCGAGGGGGCACAGCACGGGAAGGGTCAGATCAGCTGTAGGAAACCATGTCACTTGGCTCCCCAGCCCCGGCTGCCCGCTGTTGCCCCGCCCAACCCACTTTCCCGGGGTGGGGGCTCTAAGAGGAACCCACCCCCAGACTTGAGCTGACTCTGCAGAGAAAGGACTCGGGCTTTTGTTGCCTCCCTGCCACGTGGCCCAAGCAGTGCAGCAGCCCTGCCCGCCCCGGCTCTGGAGCCAGGCCTGTGAGGCGTCAGCCTCTTGGGGTCTGCCCGCCCGCACGGGGCCTCTGGACGGGGAGCCAGCAGGCCCCCGAGTCCCCAGCGCCATGTTCCCGAGGCCGGCCTCGCACGCGCCAGCCTCCCCAGCCTCCCGAGCCTCTCCGAGCCATCGTGAGTTACAGGAGGCGGCCTTTCTCCACAAGCAGCGCTTCGTGTCCGTTTTCTCCGTGTCCGCGGAGACGCTGTCCCCAGGCAGTGCCGCGAGCAGAGGCCCCGGGTGCGTGGCGTGGACCGGACCGCCTGACGCTGCAGTTAGCATGCTTCGGGCTGGAAGCTGCGGGTGCGCAGGCTCCTGGGGCAGGCGCCGGGTCAGCTCAGCCCAGGGGCCCCGAGAGCTCCGTGCTTCCCGCCATCACCAGTGTCGTCCTGAGTCCCAGTGCCTGCACGGCCACCTGCGGGAGCGCACGAGGACACGTGTGGGGCTCTGCGCTCCTTCCTGGGCAGTCACCCCAGAGGGGACGCAGGCCGCACCCGAGTCTGGGTGGGGGGGCCAGTCAGCGCCCAGCGGTCAGGAAGGGGCTGGCGAGGCTTGTCCCTTGCTCCTGGGCTCTGAGCGACCCCGAGCGCCCGTGCACACCAGGGAAGAGAGCGTTTGCAGGACCGTTGGTCCGCCCTGGGCCCCGGGGCCCCCTGCCCTGCTCCCCGAGTGGCAGCGTCCGGACCCGTCTGCCCCGCACACCTCAGCAGAGGGTCTCGGCCTCCCTGTGGTCCTCACGCTGGGTTCCTGCGGGCCTCTCCTGGGGTCCCCGCCAGATAGGATAGGACGGCTGCCCCGGGACACGGGTGTAGAGAGGGGGCACGCCTGGACACAGCACCTGCTCTGGGGCGCCCACCCTGAGCCAGTCCACGCGTTCTATGCTTCGCGTCACCTAGGCCCGGCTTTGCTTTAAAACGGCCACCGTCCTTTTACCGACCTCACTTTCAGGGGCTCGCCTGCAGGATCAGGGAAGACGGGCGCTCTGCCAGAAGGCTTGAAACCAAGGGGCCGAGCGGGGGGCTTCCCAGCGGGCGAGGTGTCTGTGTTAGCTGGTCAGTGCGCACGTGTTGGCAGAGAAAGTGCCTGGGAGCCTGGGACCCGGCGAGATGTGGCCGAGCAGGGCGGCGAGGCAGCTCTGAGGCTCCAGGGCGTCTGCTCAGTGGGAGGTGGACAGACGAAGCACAACTTCGAGATAGACGCCGTCACTTCTGTTCACGGCCACAGGCGTTCAGCCTTCCACACAAGTTCGTTTATGAGATCGGGGCCACCAGCCTGGGGGGAGAGGGGGACTTCCAACAGTGAGCACTGTGCAGCGCTAGGTGACCTCTCCCAGGGCAGTAGTGAGCACCCCGCTCCAGGAGGCATTCAAGCTGGGGCGACTGCACACATGGGGAGGTGACATCCTCCTATGTCACCCGCTGGCCGCCCTTGCCCATCTGGACCCAAAGCCCTGCTGTCGCTCCTTGTTCTCAGCCTGGCCTTCCTCAAGACCCCGGCACAGGGCGGCTCCCCCCCCACCCCTGTGTGTGGCCCCAGGAGGCTCCGGGCAGAGGCTGCAGCGCCTGCTGGGTGGGCTCTGTCTGCACCAGGCTGGCCACACGGTGCCCGTTCCCATCGCCCATTCCCGGGGGGACCTGGCTTTTGGGCTCTCTGCTCAGTCACCCACCAGCCGCGTGACCGCAGGCAGTTGCTTCTGCTCTCTGGGCCCCAGAGCCCCATCTGTAAAACGGAGATCACAGTACAAGCCATCCAGAGGGCTGTCGGGAGCCGCAGGTGCGTCACTCCTGGTGACGTCCTGGGGGCTGTGCCCGCTCCACTTGTCATGCGGTGTTGGCTGTCACGTTGGCTCAGCGAGCACTTGGTTTTTTGAAAATGTGAAAGTGGCCTGGACCCTAGGGGGCTGGAGCTCCAGTGTCACCCTGTCAGATATGTCACTTCACCCCGTTCGGGGGGGACCTGCGCCCACCAGGCCCCGCGCTAAGCAGCTTAGCTCTGAGGCTCAGTAGTGCCCCCAGTGGCTGTAGGAGGTCGACCGCGTTATTACCCTGTTTGACAGATGAGCACTTTGGGATGACTGTTCCAGTCTTTCTGGCGAACCAGAAAGAAGAGGCAGACGTGAGACTTGAGCCCCAGCTTCCTGGTTCTCCAGCCCCCTGCTTGGTCGCCCTTCCTCCTCCCCTCTGCCCGCACCGCGGACCCTCCCCAGCTACACACCTGCTCGACACCAGCCTCTCCTGCTCCCCATGGATGACCTCCGCCCTGTTCTTACCCGGACAGCTTCCCCATCTGCCCCCAAATACGCCTCCCTCCCCCCAGAACCTGCCCTGAGGGCTGACTGTGTGCCAGACCCCAGGAGAGAGCCGCGCTGCAGATGACCCTGGAGCGGGGGCCGGTGGTTATTCTCCGATGGGGACACTGCAGCACAGAGAGGGGCTGGTCTGCCCCAGGTCACTCACTAACAGATCTACAATCGACGGGACAGACCCTGCCCTGTCCCGTCGGCTTCCTCTGGTTCCCTCTCTCCTTGCAGACACGTCCCAGCTCTGTTCTGTGTGCTCCTGGCGGAGCAGAGAGTCTCCCAGAGCCGGTCGTGGGGGGGCAGGCAGGGAGCGACGCTGCTCCGCGGGCCAGCTCTGCGGGGACCGGGGCACACTCCGCGCACCTGCCCCGGGAAGCCAGCGTGCTCCGCTCACACTTCTTTCAGCGCCTGCGGTGTGCAGGGCAGTGCCACTTTGTAGCCCCAGAGAAGTTGGCCGGCCCTTGCCAGTCCCGGCCCTCCCCGGTGCCCGGCCCTTGATAGAAAAGCCTGTGCTTCCATCCTCCCAGGATGTACAGAATCAGGCAAATCTGTGTTTGTGCCGGCTGCCCCGCCCCCACCCTGCGCACACCCCGTGCAGCTCCCCTCCACCACCGGAAACAACAGTGTGCCCGTGTGTCAAGTGCGAGTTCGGCACGCACACTCCCGAGTTCAGCGCCCACACTCCCGTTTGGGGGAAAGAAAACAAACCGGCCCCACCGCTCCCGTGGAGCGCTCACTTCAGGGAAAAAGGAGCTTATTGTGAATCGAGATGGAAGGAGCCCGGGGGGGGGGGGGGGGGTGCCGGGGCGCGGGTGGTGGGCGGAGGCGCCCCTCGGTTCGGCCTTTCACAGTCCCTGTCACGTGTAATTAGCCTCGAGGCCGCGAGGCTCGTTGTTTTTTTTTTAAGTCCTTTATTCAAGTATTTGTTCATTTCCCCACAGGGGATCGTTTTCCCACTGTGTGTCTCCTTTCCTGCTTCCCTTCTGTCCCGGCTGCTGACGTTTCTGCTGGCACCGGGCACCGCCGCCCCCAGACCTGCCCCCAGCAGCGGCAGGAGCCGGGCCGAGTCCCCTCCCGCTGCTCCGACCCTGCGTCTGCTCCGCAGTGGGGTCCGCAGGCCCAGGCAGGACACGCTGGTCCCGGAGGCGTCCGCAGCCTGCCGCCTGGGACACGTGACATTTCAAAGCCTCCGATAAGGTGCCACACAAAGCAACTTGGAGCCCCATTTAGCTGTTTGCTGGGATCGATTTTCTGCAATTAGGGCATAATGATGGGGTTTCAGCGGCTTGTCGGTTCCATGCCGAACAAAGCAGGCTGTTTGATCTGAGCCCCGGCTGCGAGGAGGTGCGGAGAGGGGGCTCTGACCTTAATGAGATGGCAGAGGTGTGACTGAGACCCCTCCCAGGGCTGCGCCCGGCCGGGACCCCCACGCCAGCAGGGAGGGGGCGTAGGGCAGCTGTGCGGCCAGTGGGGGCTCGTGCGGTGACTCCTGTTTGGGGTGAGGAAGCAGGGACTCGGCGGGGAAACGAAGCCCCCGCTCTGTGCTCAGGGGCATTTCCACGGCCCCTGCTGGCCCTGTGGCTCTCGGGGTGCATCTGGGCCCCACACAGAGCACTTGCGGGCCGCGTTTCAGGGAGACTGCGGCCCTGGGCCGACGCCGAGCTCTGCCTCCCCCCAGGGAACAGGGATGGGCAGGGAGCAGGTGGCAAAGGTTTGGGAGGACAGATGACAGAAAGGTCACCGTTTCCAGACCCTTGCCTGCCTATCTGCAGGTGCCGAGCATGTTCCGAGTGCATGTTTCCTGGTGCCCGGGAGTCTGAGTCTTAAGGAGCCCCCAGTCTGCCTCCCCACACCACCCCCCGCCCCCGGCCTTGGCAACCGCCAGTCCACCTTCTGTCTCTGCGGATTTACCCGTAAACGTTCTGGATGCTTCCTACAAGTGGGACCCCACCATGTGTGCCTTTATCCGGACCAGACACAGTGGGGATCCTTTCACCAGAGCCAGGTCCTGGAAACGATCACTGCGGAGTCGTGAAGCCCCCAGAGCGGGCTCTGTGATCAAGGCCCCTGTGTAGACGGGGGGGTTGGGGGGGCTGCAGGGGCGAGGTGGTCACGTGCCCAGGCTCACCCGGGGTTTGGTCCGGGTGGGTCCTGAGTCCTGCGCTCACCTGCCACCTCTGCGCTCCGCTACGAGAACGTGTTTGTCTAGCATTGTGTCACGAAGACAATGTCTGAAGAAAGAAGGATTATAGTCCCAGCACCTGCTTCCGTCCTGGCCCGGCTCCCTCGCAGGTGTGGGACTCCGTGCCCTGCCGTCCTCTGGGCTCGCTTCCCGGGCCCGCTCTGCCATCCTTCGGTGCCCTGGCCACGGTCGGCACACAGCTTGCCCTCAGACGGGTGGGAAGCCACCACCCGACCCCCGGGCAATCCTGGCACCAGATCTGGGTCCGGGCTTCTTCTCCTTTAGTTGTCACACCGGCAGGAACCTCACAGGGCAGAGAGGGAACCTCCCTGGACCCGCCGCTGCCCACGTGGCTGGTGTGGGGGTGGGACGCAGCAGCACAGCTGGGAAGGAGGGAAGGACAGACCCTCGACTTCTCTCTGCCTTTACCCAGCCCAGCTGCTCACAGCATCCCTTGAGCTGAGACCCTGGGACTGGCCCCTGGGCCCAGCGTGAGCCCCTCCCCCTGCTGCCGGCCATACCTCAAGTCCGCAATAACAGTGCCCGTTGGCTCCAAAGCCGAGTGGCTGCCTCAGGGCCGGGGTCCAGCAGGGGCGCCTGGGGGACATCAGTGGCCAAGTAGAGAAGGTACACCTGACCTCTGCTCCAGCATCTGGTGCCAATGCTTCCGATTTTTAAAGAAGCAGGAAATGAATTATTTTATATCAAATGTTTTCATTTCTTCAACATAACCGAAGCCAAATGAGGCTGGTCTGTGTACCAAATCTTCTCCAGGCCTCTGGGCTCCAATCTTGGTCCTTGACACAGAGATCTCTGGGAGAAGGTCCTAGTGTCTGTCTTTAAGATCTCACAGCACCTGGGTGGCTCAGTCAGTTGAGCATTCAACTTCGCCTCACGTCATGATCTCAACATTTGTGGGTTCGAGCCCCGCGTCGGGCTCTGTGCTGACGGCTCAGAGCCTGGAGCCTGCTTCGGATTCTATGTCTCCTTCTCTCTCTGCCCCTCCCCCGCTCATGCTTTGTCTGTCCCTCTTTCAAAAATAAATAGACATTAAAAGTTGTTTTTGAAATAAAAGATTTCCTGCAGAAATTCTAAGCAAGAGTGTCTGGGATCAAACACCAGTGCCCAGCTGGCTGTGTGACCTTGGGGAAAGCAGTTAAACTCTCTGTGCCTTTGCTTCCTCATCCGTAAAATGACAATACGAGTTTGCTCTGAACATCAGACTGCTCATTTTCTCTGTGATGATCATTCCCTTGGAGACAGACTCTCACGTACTCGTTCAGAGACCGGTCAGGAAGAGTGAGTAAGTGTGGACGCCGGGACCAAACAGATCCTGGTTCAAATCCCAGCCCTGCTGTTATCCTGTAGTTGATCTTGGACACTGCATGGGACCCCGGGTCTCTGCGATCGTTGGCAAATGCGAGAGTGAGGCCACTCCGCCTGCGTGGCGTGCTGGCGAGGGTCGGGCTAAGCCGTCGGCGATTCCGAGCCCAGAGCGAGGGACGGGGAGGTCCTTGTGAGCAGGTGACGATGTCAGCGCGCTGGCGGTTGGGCCCTGGAGGTGGAGGTGGCCGTGGGCCGGGAACGGAGAGACAGGGGAGGCGGACGGGCAGGTAAACAGGCCGACCCTCGGGGACGCCCTCAGCCCTCTGCACGTTCCCATGCTCGCTGGGTCTGAGGACTCAGAGGAGGGGCTCCACGGCCGGCCTTAGGGACAGAGGAGGGAGGTGCCTTCCAGAACGGGCGTCGGGCGGCTGCCTTCCTGGGAGGTCGTGCGGCCTCGGCCCGGCCTGCCCCCGGCCCAGCTTCCTCAGCGGCCACGGCCACGCTGCTCGCTGTGTGGCTGCCAGATGCTCCTTCATACGGCCTCCCATTCTGGTGGTTCTGCCAGCGGGAAGGCCCTGGAGATAGAAGGCGGAGGGCCAGGGGAGGGACCCCGCTTCCCGGGGCGTCTCCGGCAGTTTGCCAACTCCGCGGCTCTGACACCCACCGGGAGCACCCCCCCCACCATGATGCCAGCTGCATGGGGGGGCCCAGTGGGGCTCTGACAACACAGCCTCCCGTCATCCCACCTCCCTACCCGACCAGCCAGCAGCCTCCTGACCTCCGCCGCTCACCCTCCGCCTTTGTCTCCGCTCTGCCACTGCCTGGGCTGCCAGTCCCATGACTAAGTCACCCCACTGCGCAGACCCCGAGAGGGTCCTGCTTCCGGGCCCGGCTGGGTCAGCAGCTCACACTTGGAGCACACCCACTGTGCGCAGACTCCTGCAAACCCAGAGGCTCTTCGCACCCCTCCTTAATGCGGCGGGGGGGGTTCCGGACGGGGGGGGGGGTGCTTCCAGATGGAGGGGGGAGCTTCCGGATCGGGGGGCTTCTGGACAGAGAGGGGCTGCTTCTGGACTGGGGGTCGCTTCTGGGCAGAGCAGGAGGTGCTTCTGGGTGAATGAAAGCCCTCTGAATCCGAAGACGAGTCGGACTCAGACCCCCTCGTCGCCAGTCCCCAAGCCCCGTCCCTTCCTGGTGACGGACCACGCGAGCTGCACGGCTGCACACCTCACTTTATTTCCGTGTTGACACCGCCGCTCACCAGACAAGCCATGTAACCCCTCCGAGCCTCAGTTTCCTCCTCTGGAAACCGGAGAAGGAACAGCACCTCCCTCCTGTAGTGACTGTGCGAGGGTTTGGGGCTTTTTTTTTTTTTTTAAGTTTATTGATTTGCCTTGAGAGGGGGGAGAGAGCGTGCCCAAGTGGGGGAGGCGCAGAGAGAGAGAGAATCCCAAGGAGGCTCCACACTGTTAGTGAGGAGCCCAATGAGGGGCTCGAACTCATGAACCATGAGATAATGACCTGAGCCAAAGTCGGACACTAACCGACTGAGCCGCCCAGGCACCCCCGGGAGGTTTCGGTAAGATCAGACTTCGTGTGACAGCTCTTCAGAGCCGGGCGACTGCAAGCTCAGAGCTATGCCTGACGTTTTGGCCGTCCTTACCGTGACCCCAGCCCCCAGGCTCTGCCGACTGTCCTCTGGGGCGGGGGGGGGGGGGGGGGGGGGGGGGGGCATTGATGATAGATGATTCAGCCAGTCACGTCTCCACTGAGCGCTCCTGAGCCCCGTCTGTGTCGGGCACCGGCCTATGGCTGCAGATCCAGACGGACAGGGTGTCACCCCTGCCCCGCTCCCCAGAAGGGCCCCCGTACCGGGATAGGGCTCATAATGGAAGGTGGTATGGACATGGGAGCAAGAGAGGTCCCAAGAGGAGTTGGGTTTTTTTCTGACACTGAAGGGGATTATCAGGGGCTTCCTGGAGGAGGCAGCGTTTGAACCATGTCTTGTCTGTTGGGATTATAGCTAAGAGCGCAACTCAGCCCTCAGGCGGTCTATGTGGGTTTGAAGCTTGAGTGAGTGACCTTGGCCCACACCATGCCCTTTGTGACCTCAGGACACCCACCGGTGACCCAGGGGTCCTCAAGATCGACAGAGCAGGATGTTAGGAGCACAGGCTCAGGGAGCAGCCCGCTGGCTGAGTAACCTTGGCTGAGACTCAGTTTTTCCATCTGTAAAATGAGAAAGTGAGTGTCCCTGTCTGGGGGGTCTGAGGGACGGCAGAGCAGGTTAACGCGCATGAAGGTCTCGGTCCAGCACGTCACCCTCGCTGACCGAATGGTGCAGAGGACGAGAGTGCCCTTATGTCATCGATGATGTCTGTGCCCTTCCTCCGTGCCCGCAGCCGCCACCTTCATGGAGCACTGGAAACGGAAACAGATGCGGCTCAACTACCGCTGGGACCTCACGGGCTTTGAGGAGGAGGAGGTGAGCTGCCCCCACGCGCCACCCCCGCACCCAGCCAGTCACCCCCGGGGCTCACGGGGCAGCCTGAGGTCACGCAGCCGAGGCCCGGCTGCTGTGACGGCAGCCCCATCTGACTCCTTGGGGCCTGCGTCTCTGAGTCTTTGATCTCGAAGCCCCCCGAGGATGCGCCGCCTCCCCGCGCTGACCCCTTCATGTCTGGGGGAGCCTGGCGGGTCTGGGGGGGTCAGCCCTGCCCTCTGCCTGCAGTCGGCCTGGCTGGGGAGACCCCCTGTCCCATCCGGAATCAGTAGTTCCAGCAGAATTCCCTGGGGGAAAGCGGACCCCACACAGAGCAGCGGCACAGGGCAGGGCTGTACCGTGGGACCCCGCAACCACTGCTCACTTTTATAAAACACATGCTTGCTTTTTGATTTTTATATTTTTAAAATTGTTTTTCACATTTTTATTTTATTTTATTTTGAGAGAGTGCAAGCAGGGGAGGGGCAGAGAGTGCGGGAAACACAGAATCCAAAGCAGGCTCCAGGCTCTGAGCTGTCAGCACAAAGCCTGACGCGGGGCTCAAACTCACGACCCATGAGATCATGACCTGAGCCAAAGCCTGCTGCTTAACCAACTGAGCCCCCCAGGCGCCCCTGTGTTATTTTATTTTTGAAACAAACTCAACCCCAACTTGGGGCTCGAACTCACGACCCTAAGATCAGGAGTCACATACTCTTCGACTGCGCCAGCCGGGCGGCCCATACCTGCCTTCTTTTGTTTTTTGTTTTTTTTTAAAGAAACCTCTCATGCACTTTCGCTGTGATATGGAAACCCCTCCCACTGATGGCTTCACGTCCCTCTTGTGTTCCCCCACACGCCGCGCCCCTCCTGGGACGGAAGGGCCGGCTGCCGGTCAGCCAGGGAGGCGGGCACCGGACCCGGCCTGACAGTGCCGTCAATAGACACGGGCGAGAGGACATGGCGGCTCAGAGAGACAGGACTGCTCTCGGGCAGGCTGCCCCGCCCTCGCTGTGCGGCCAGGGCGTCTCTGTGCCTCAGTGTCCTCACTCAGTGGGGTTTCAGGGGGTCTTAAAGGGTCATTTGATCCAGAGCAGGGCGCAGCCGTGGGGAAGGCCCCAGAACCTGCCACTGGTGGGCAGCTCTTTTGGGGTGCAACCCCATGTGGAACCTGGCCCCCTGCCCCCGCGGCCCAGCCGTCCACCTGGCCTCCACCTGGCCTCGTAACGTTCTATAGAAATACCGACGTACAACAAAAAGCAGTGTAATTATTCTTTTAGGAGATTTAGAATGACGTGCCTGTGGTTGGGGGAAGTGAAGGGTGGGGTGGGGGTGGTCCCTTTGTTCTGCCCCTTGGGGACCATCCCATGGTCTCACCCCAACAGCCCGGCTGCTTGGTTTTGGGATGGCTACCAGAGCCCCAGCCCCGATGAGTTCCCCAAAGTGAGCCGCCCGCCCCCCATGGCTGTCAGGGTCCCGGTGGGGAGCCGGTCACCGAGGGGAAGGCAGCCCCTCCCGGGGGAATCTCTGACCCCGGCTGGCAGCCAGCGCAGTCGGCTGGCCTGCGTGCCCTTTCCGGTCCCCCACCTGGGCCCTCGGGGGCCCCCAAAACCCCACGAACCGCGGGGGTGACCCGGGCATCCGCACCCGCCTGGCCCGCTGCGTCCACCTCCCTTTTTCCTAATTGTTAAGGAAGTGAACTTAAGAAGACGCAGCCTGTTTTCTTAGAAAAACAGCACGAAGTAACACAGTCTTTTTGTTTTTGTTTTTACGTCCTGGTTCCCCGAAGGAGGCCGTCAAGGTTTGGATTTCGTCACTTTTCGTCACTCCTCTGTCCCCCTGGAGAGGGCTCCACCCACACTGACGCGTCTTTGCCTCTTGGCTCCGGCTTCCACTGCGGGTGGGGTCTCTGCTTCCTCCCCCTCCTCGGGGCCTCTTAACCCTGTTCTTCTGTTCCAGCGCATCCTCCGCTGCCCTGCTCTGGGCTCGCTGGAGCCCGGCGCCTCTGCTCTGCCCGCGCTCGCTGACGCTCACTGCCGTCTCCTTTGACCCCACGGTCCCTGCCAGACCATCTCGGGGGCCAGTCCACGGCTGGGCGCTCGGGACGGGAAGTGGGTGTCCGGGCGGGCCACAGCCTCGCACACGCCACCTGCCTCCGGGATGTGGACCCCAGGGGGCCGGGGTTCCCGGCGCAGACGAGAGTCCTGGACGGGAGTGGGGAGTGGGGACAGCAGCCAGCCGTGAACTGCCCCCAGGGCGCCCGAGGCCAAGGGCTGAGTTTGTCTCCTGGGCTCACGTGGAGGGTCTCAAACACACAATTAACAAAGTCCCGTGTCGACTTGGTTTTTCACAGGATCATCCCAGAGCCGAATATGAAGCCAGAGTTTTGGAGAAGTCACTGAGGAAAGAATCCAAAAGCAAAGAGGTACGGTGGCCACTGCCAGTTGGCTTTCCTAGTAATAAAACACTGTGTACTCCGCGGTGCAGCCCGGGGGTCGGCAAACCCCGGCCTTGTCCGCCGTGCAGCCCGGGGGTCGGCAAACCCCGGCCTTGTCCACCGTGCAGCCCGGGGGGTCGGCAAACCCCGGCCTTGTCCGTCGTGCAGCCCGGGGTTCGGCAAACACCGGCCCTGTCTGCGGTGCAGCCCAGGGCACAGACCCCAGACAGGGCCCAAAGAACAATATCTCAGGGCAGAGTTCCAATAAAACTTTAACTATAAAAAGAAGCAAGGGGCCAGGGTTGGTCCACAGGCTGAGGTGTGCCCACCTCTGCTGTGGGTCCCCTCCTTGGTCTATCCTGGGGACGTCTCAAACCTCAGCCAACGTGTCAGCATCAGGGACCAGGTAGCATTGTAGCCTTTTCACAGGACACGTGACATGCAGTGTGCACCCGTGTGTTCGATGTTGAATTATGCGATCGGAGGGTCTGCCCAGCCAGCATCCCCGAGCACACGGCCGCTTCCGCTTCCCCCCGGACGTGGGGATGAGGGAGGTGCTTTCCGAGGTTCTCGGGATCCCCACCTGTTTGCGATGTTTCTCCCCGAACGCCTTGTTCAAGTTGGCCGTCTTCTGTTTGCAGCCTGACTTCCGGCGAACCTCTGGGGTGTGTGGCTGTTTAGTAATGAAGGTGTTTTACAGACCCAGGGACCAGCGTGGAGCGTGCTGGCCCCGCCGGCCTCCGCCTGTGGCGGCAGAAGTTTGTGTCTGTCCTCGGAAGGCGGGAAACACGCTCCCGAGCCCCCCGGTCCCCTCCCCGGTCCTCAGTCACACTCTCGGCCTCGGGCTGACGCGGCAAACCCCTGGGTTTCTCTTATTTTCTGTGGCCGCGGCAGGGTTTGCTCGCTCCCAGTGGCCAGCGGTGGCAGTTGCCGCAGAGCCACCTGGGGAATAAAGCGGGTGCACCAGAACCCCCCTCTCGGGCTGTGGCTCCTGGAACCCGGCAGAAATCCCGCTTAGTCCTGCTGCGGCCGGGAGGGGGGCGCCTCCGTGAACACGCGCTTGTGTTCTGGAGGGCCTGTAGATCACCACAGGGGCCCGAGTCGTCTCCCCAGATGAGGCTGTGTTTTCAGTTAAATGGCTCAGAACGTGTGCACAGCCTCGTGCCCTCTGCCTTGGGAGCAGGCCCCCAAGCTTTGGACATCCCCGTTAGACTCTCTTGACCCCCTCGCCTCCTTCTGAAGGGCGAGGCGTGGACACGGCGGACTGCTGAGACCTGCGTTCAGCACGGCCTCCCCCACGCCCAGCCCGCACGGCCCCGAGACAGTCCACCCCCTGGCTTCACTGTGTCCCCTCTTCGCCACAGCCTTTGTGGCACACGTGACCTGCATCAAAGTCGAGAGGCTTAGCCGCGCCCGAACCGCTGATCCGGGCAGCCTGGCCCGGTTCCTTCTCGCAGGGCCCTGCCGATGACCCCAGGGCGCCTGTGCCCCCCGCGGGCACACCCTGGACTTTCTCATTTCATTGGGCTCCTAGCGGCTGCGTTATGTTGTAATTATTCCCCAGCTGTGGCGCCAAATTCAGTTATGAAAGAAAAAGAAAGAAAAAGACACCCGCCCCTTACTTGGCATATGAACTTGCGCTTCTGGGCCCGGCTTCCTCCGCAGCATAACCGCTCAGAGAAACCTGTCCCTGCCTGCTACCTGCCATCTGGGCGTTTCCGAGCCCCGCCACGCCTCCGCCGCTGGGGTCCGAGAGAAAGCCCCGCTGCCCGTTCCCAGACTTTTGCCGCCGTCCCTTACTGGCTCCAAACGCCCAGAACCCAAATCAGCCTCGGCAGTGAGCCCACAGAGGGCGAGCTCGGCGGCCAGGCCTCCGCGGCCCCCGAGCCTCGCCACGCGTCACCCCACGGTGCTCTCTTGTCCCCCCACCCCCCTCAGAAGTGCCGGCACATTCCAGAGGAGTCACCAAACAAATGGAAGCAGAGGGTTAAGACAGCCATGGCGGGGGTGAAGTTGGTACTTTTCTGCTTCGGGGCAGTGCGAGTGTTGACGTGCTTGCCGGCGGCCAGAGTCCGTTGTGTTTTCCTCCACGACGTCTGTCTCGTTCTTTTCTTTAACGTTCACGTCCGTCCGCACCACCGCGCCTTCCTCCCACGCCCGCCGAGTGTGACGTGTTGGGATCTCACCGCATGGCTCCACTGGGTCCGAATCGGGGTGCGGGGGCGGGGGTCTCTGGTCGTACTTGGAGCTTGTGAATCATGCTTTTCACCGCTGCCCCTGCCTGCCAGTGCGTCCCGTCTCCCCATTAACACGCATGCCACCGGCCCCGGGTGCGCGGCGCCCCGTGCGATGCCCTCGCCCCATCGTCTGGCCCGATGCATCTCCCGTTTAAAAATCCACCCTGTTCTTGAAACGTCGCGGTTAGTGACGAGCTGCTAGGCACAGGCCACCAGACTGGCTGTCCCGGGCTGGGCGGCGCTCAGCACGTCGCCCTGCGGTGCTGGGGGCCCGCTGCGGCTTGCCCCACTGAGGAAAAACAGCTGCCGCGGTCTGGGTGGCAGAGCGTCTCGCCCCCTGCGTGAGACACCGGCCACAGACGCGGCTGCTTCTCGCAGACGTGGGTCTGAGCGTCTAGTTTAAAAGGCCCAGCGCGGTGACGCCCCGACACGGACGGGCCACATTGCTAACCGCTGTTCCTACTGCTACGTGACATCGTTTGGTCGGTGGTCAGACCCCCCCCATGCCAGGTGTCTGCTTTCACTCTCCACCTGCAAGCGTTTTTGTAAAAGGCGTTCTGAGTATTTCCGTCCGTCGAGTCGTTCACCCCCACGCCGCCGCGCACGCGCAGGCTTCTCCCCACCGCGGCGGCTCCCTCCGGCTGACCCAGCGTTGTTTCCCGTTGCAGACGGACAGGGTGAAGCTGACCTGGAGAGATCGGTTCCCAGCCTACGTCACCAACTTGGTCTCCATTGTGTTCATGGTAAGTTCCGGAAGGCTGAGGTGGGAGCGGTCCGGGAGGTGCGTGGGGAGTGGCGTGTGCTCACCGAGGCCGGGGTCAGGCGGGCATGTGACGCTTGCTCCGTCCCAGGGGGTAGGGTGGGCGGAGGCCCCGCCACTGCCCCTAAAACGGGAGAGGACAGGACTCCGCAGAGAGCCCACGGGGACCACGTGCCCCAGGGTGCGTGAGTGGTGTCACATGGTCCCCGACACGCGTCTTTCTGCCTTTCGGTCCCAGAGAAACACATGTAAGTAATCGTTCAAACAAGAAATCTCACGTCTTAAGACAGAACTGAGAATTTTTTTAAAGAAAATCATGGAATAAATAATGCACAGGCAGGACAGAGATCAGGTCAGAGTTGCTGAAGCTGTGTCGTCCCTGGCGCCCACCGTGTCCCGGTGTCCCTGGCAGCCGCCAGGCCCGGGTCTGTGACTCCTAGCTCACCGACACTGTCACTTTAAATCAGCCAATACTCTGGCCCTCTTGGGGGTTTTCACCCCCGTTAGTTGGGTCTCCCCCCTGGAAGGCCTCGCCCCCTGCTAGCTGTTCTGTGATCCGCCCCAAGAGGGCAGGGCCACCCACAGGTCCTGTAAAAATGACCACCCCCTTGTCCAGCGCGAAGATTGACGTTAGATGTGGCCGGGCACCCAGGGGCCTGGGGCTGGCCGCTGTGGGCCAGGCCCCAGTGTGTGGCCAGTGGCCTGAGGGCCTTGCGGGGGTCTCACTGAGTCCTCACAACCTGCCTAGCCTGACCCCCGCTCCTGCTGATGAGCTAACTGGCCACGGGCTTGTCCCTCCCCGCCAGGCCACCAGGTGCCACTCAGGCACCCCGCCCCCAGATCCCCCCTGCTCTGCATGAACCCGACTGGAGTTGGGGGCTGTGTCTTCACCCCTTACAATGAATCAGTCACAGCTCTGCCTCCCACCTTCCTGGTCCCAGGAAGGCCACTTTGAGCACACCAGCCAGACCCCCATGGCCCTTTCAACCCAGCGGGGGGATTGCCCGTGGGAAGTGAGACCGTCGAGGGGGCACACCGCCCCTTGGCAGGGAGAGGGGGCACCTCCTCACTGAGTCACCCGCGGGCCGCCCGGCTGCACCTCCACCGCCTGGCAAGGGGCCCCTTGGCAGGAGCGAGGGAGTTTCCAAGGAAAGTCCTCGTTCCCGGAGGTGCCCAGGAGCTCAGTCAGGGTGTGGCCTGGGCCTCCGAAGCTTCCCGAGCAGGGTGTGGTCACCGCCGGGCACCCACAGCTGTGTGCAGAAGCGAAGTTAAAATAGGAGTTTTCCTAGATTTCTGACGGCTGCAGCCTCCCTCGGGTGGGGCAGCCAGACTTTCCAAGCTGTGACCTGAGACACAGAGGACGCAGCCCCGAGCCTCTGCAGGACGGTCCCGGGAGCTGTGAGGGGCCAGCCTGACAGGGCGGGGCCTGCCCTCCGCACCCTTCGCTGGAGGAAGCGACATGGCCACACAGGAGGGGACGGGAAGAGCAGGGAGCCTCGGCCGCAGTGGAGTCGCCCTCCGTCGACAGTTGGGCTCGGCCGTGCTCCATCCTCAGTGCGTCCTGGGGGGAGGGTCGTCCGGGTCCTGGCGCCAGCGCGGGGCAGTGTGAGGATGGGGTCGTCCCAGTCAGTCCTCAGTGCA
>PJEM01017692.1:0-21168 GCA_004023845.1 Helogale parvula
AAGGGGTGGAGAAACTTTTAACAAGTTAATACATGTCAAAGGAAGGCTGGAGTTTTAACATTTATTCATTTTGGAGAGATAGACCGACCAGAGCATGAACAGGGGAGGGGCAAAAAAGGGAGGAAAAACAGAATCCAAAGCAGGCTCCAGGCTCTGAGCTGTCAGCACAGAGCCTGACACAGAGCTCAAACTCACTGACCATGAGATCATACCTGAGCCGAAGTAGGACACTCAGCTGATTCAGCCACCCAGGTGCACCAGAAAAACTAGATTTAAAGCAAAGACTGCAACAAGGAATGAAGAAGGGCATTCTATTATAATCCAAATGACTATCTGTCAAGAAGAGCTAACAACTGTAAATATGAGTCCCCCACATTGGGACCACTCAAACATTTCATCAATAACAAACATATGCAAACTTATTGACCATAATACCATAGTTGCAGGAGACCTTACTACCCTACTTACTGCAGTGGACAGATCACTGAAGCAGAAAATCAACAAGGAAACAACGACTCTCAAGGACACACAGTTAACTCGTTAACTGATATGTTGAGAATATTTCTCCTAAAGCAACAGATTACACATTCTTCCCATGTGCACATGGAACATTCTCCAGAATAGGTTCCATATGGGGTGACAAATAAGTCCTCCACAGGTATAAAACGACTGAGTTCATACCAAAAATCTTTTCAGATCACAACACTATGAAAATGAAACCAACCACAGGATGAAAATTGGAAAGCCCTCCAATACATAGAGGTTAATGAACAGACCACAATAAAAGGAAATCAATGGGTTAACCAGTCAATTAAAGGAATTTAAAAATGTGTCAAAAGATATGCAAATAAACAGGAGCCAGTCCATGCCCTTTGGATGCAGCAAAGGCAATCCTGAGAGGAAAGTGCTTTACAATTTGGGCCTCTCTTGCAAAGCAAGAAATGTCCCCAATACACAGTCTAACGTTATACCTACAGGAGACAGGTAGCAGCAACAAATAAAGCTCAAAGCTGGCAGATGATGGGAAATAATAAAGATGAGACAGAAATGAAAAATATAGTATCGAAGATTAATAGTAGAGTAGATCAATGAAACCAAAAGCAGTTTTTTGTTGAAGAATAAACAAAATGGATAAACCCTGGCCAGACTTCCCCCCAAAAAAACCAAACAAACAGCAAAAGGATCTAAATAGATAAAATCACAAATGAAAGAGGTGAGATCACTACCAACACCATGGAAGTTAAACATGTGTAAGAGAATACTATGAAACTGATGTGCAACACACTGGACAATCTTGAAGAAAGGGACAAATTCCTTGAAACAAACGAACCACCAGAACTCAAACAAGAAGAGTCCATTTGAACAGATCTATTACAAGCCAAGAAATTGAATTGGTTTTGCACATTCCTTTCCAAGTAAGAGTCCTGGGCCAGATGGCTTCACAGAGGAGTTCTACAAGACATTTAAGAATGTACAATAGATATTCCTCAAAGTGTTCCAAGAAAGAAAAAAAGGAAGAAAGCTTCCAGACACATTCTATGAAGCCAGCATTACCTTGATTACAAAGTCAGACAAAGACTTCTCTACAAAGGAGGCCAGTATCCTTGATGAACTTGGATTCAGAGATACTCAACAAGAAGCTAGCAAAAGGAGGCAAGCAGTATGTCAAGAGAATTACATGGGGCACCTGAGTGGTTCAGTTACTTGGGTGTCTGACTCTTCATTGTGCCTCACATTATGATCTCACAGTTCATGAGTTCTAGCCCCATGTTGAGTCTACCGTGAGACTACGGACCCTATTTGGGATTTCTTCTATCTCTTTCTTGCTCCTCTCCTGCTACTTCTGTCTTTCTCTGTGTCTGTCTCTCACTCTCCAAATAAATAAACAAACATTTAAAAGAACATAATGATTCAACACCATCAAGTGGGATTTATTTCTGGGCTGCAGCTATGGATCACTGTATGGATACCAATGTGATAAACTACACTGATGTTAATAAATAAAGGGTAAGACCCATATGTTTCTTTCCATAGATGAAAAGCCCCACAGGTAATATCATCCTTAATGGGGAAAAGGGAGAGCTTTTACTCTAAGATCAGGAACATGACACAGATGTCCATTTTCACCATTGTTGTGTAATACAGTATTCAGTTCCTAGGCTCAGCAATCAGAGAGCAAAACGAAGTAAAACGCTTCCAATTTGGCAAGGAAGGTGTCAAAGTTTCCTCTTTATAGATGACATGGTATTCTCTCTACATAGAAAACCTGAAAGGCTCCACCACAAAACTGTTAGAGCTGATTACATGGATTTGACAGTCATGGGATATAAATCAATGTACAGAAATTGGCTGCATTTCTCACATTTATAAGGAAGCAGGAGAAATATCAAGGATTTCATCTTATTTATAATTGCACCACAAATACTAAGATACCTAGGCATAAACATAACCAAAGTTGTAAATGATCTGTATGCTAAAAAATACGAAGTACATAAAAAAAGAATTCAAGAAGACAAAAAGAAATGGGAAAACATCCCATGCTCATGGATTAGAAGAATAAATATTGTTCACATGTCAAAACTACCCAAAGCAATCTACACATGCAATGTCAGCTCAATCAAAAGAACACCAGCATTATTCAGAGAGCTAGAACAATCCTAAAAATTTCTATGGAACCACAGAAGACCTGAATAGCCTAAGAGATGTGCTAAAAGGAAACTATAGGGTGAGACATGACAATTCTGGACTTCAAAATGTATTACAAAGTTATAATCCTCAAGACAGTATGGTATTGGCACAAAAACAGACATATAGATCCATGAATTAGAAGAGAGAATAAAGAAATAGGCCCAGACATATATAGCCAATTCATCTTCCACAAAACAGAAAAGAGTATCCAATGGAAAACAGTCTTTTCACCAACTGTAGCTGGGGGAACTGAAAGAGACATGCAGAAGAATGAAATTGAGTTATGTTCTTACACCATAAAAAACAAAAAATTCAAATTGGATGAAAGACATAAATATGAAACAGGAACCCATCAAACCCCTAAGGAGAAATATGCAGGAAACCTCTGTGACCTAGGCCTGAGCCAATTCATACTTTACATATTTCCATGTAAGGGAAATAAAAATAAAAATAAAAATAAAAATGAGCTCTTGGCACCTCATTAAAAAATTAAAAATAAATAACAACAAAACCAAAAAAGAAGAAACTTCTGCAAAATGAAGGAAACAATCAACAATATTCAAAGGCAGCAGATAGAATGGAGAAGATATTTGCAATTGACGTATCAGATAATGGTTAATATCCAAATCTAGAGAGAACTCATCAAACTGAACACCGAGAAACCAAATCATCCAGTGATGAAGTGGGCAGAAGAAATGAATAGACACCTTTCTAAAGAAGACATCCAGAGGGCTAACAGACCCATGAAAAGGTGTTCAACGTCACCATCATCAGGGAAGTACATATCAAAACCACAATGAGATTCCATCTCACATGTGTCAGAATGAATTTAATTACAGGCATCTGTGTGGCTTGACTAAGTTGAGCTTCTAACTCTTCATTTCACCTCAAGGCATGATATCCCAGTTATTTGGTTCAAGCCCCATATCAGGCTCTGCTCTGACAGTGTGGAATCTGCTTGGGATGCTCGCTCTCTCTCTCTCTCTCTCTCTCTCTCTCTCTCTCTCTCTCTCTCTGTCCTTCCCTCACGCATGATGTCTCTTTTCTCTCTCCATATATATAAACGTAAAGGAAAAACAAATAAGGATTGGCTAAAATTAACAATTCAAGAAACAAAAGATTGGCAAGAATGCAAGAACGGGATACCCTTTCGCACTGTTCGGGGGAATGCAAACTGGTGCACGTGCTTTGGAAAACAGTATATGGAGTCCTAAAAAAAAACTGAAAAGAGTACTACCCTATAATGCAGCATTTATACTACTATTTACTTATCCAAAGGATACAGAAATGCTGATTTGAATGAGTGCATGCACTCCAATATGTATAGCAGGGCTATCAATAATAGCCCAATTATGGGAAGAACCCAATCGTCTACCAACTGATGAATGGACACAGGAGATGTCACATATAAAAAAGGTCATACATATGACAATATATATAGTGCATGTAGACACAATCACACACTGGAATATTACTCAGCAATAAAAAGAATGAAATCTTGCCATTTGCAGCAATGTGGATGGAACTGGAGGCTATTTTGCTAAGTGAAATGAGTCAGCTGGAGAAAGACAGATATCATATGATTTCACTCATATGTCGAATTGAAGAAACACAACAAATGAAAAAGGGAAAGGAAAGGCAAAATTAGATAAAAAGAGACACAAAAGACTCTTAGATACAGAGAACTGGGAATTGTTGGACCAGACGCGGGAAGGGGCATGGGTGAAATGATAGGCATTGGAGAGGGCAGTTTTGGAGATGAGCACTGGGTGTCATATGTAGGAGGTGAATCTCTGGGTACTACTCCTGAAACCAATACTCCACTTTATGTTACCTAACTTGAATTTTAAAATAAATAAGTACATAAAATACTATAAATGGACCAAATTCTTCAATTAAGAGGTACAGATTGGCTGAATGGAAAGAAATGCAAGACACATATATAAGTTGCCTTCAAGAGATTCACTTCAGCTTTAGGAGCTCATTCAGAATGAAAGTGCTGGTGTGGAAAAAGATATTCCATGCAAATGGAAACCGAAGGAAAACCAGGCAGCTTATGCTTACATCAGGCAAATAGACTTTAAGCCGAGATCTCTACTGGAACATAGAAAGGTCATTATGAAATAACGGGTCATTTATGCAGGGTTTTTAGCTATGTGGTGTTTAGAAGAACACACTGAGGTCCCCCCCCCCCGCCCCCAAGTTTGGTTTTAGAAGGACGTGAATAAGGTGTTACTGCAATTCGTGTAGTAATTTCCACTGTTCAAACCAACACATTTTCCCATAAATATTGGTGTATCTGTAGGTTCCTCAATGAGAGCTCGTGTAAGGTTTATGAACATCTGTATCTGAAGGGTTCCCTAAACAGCTAGTTGATATTCAAAAACCTATTTCTCTGATTGAGGGTTGGGTGAAAAATGTGAAATGACAGTTTCAGAAGGACATCTTGTTTTCAAGTTTTGTTGTGTGTGGGAGAATATTACTTTGAGGAAAATCATGGTCTTTTACTGTAACGAAGAGTCCATAGTTTTTCAGAACCAACTTGTATAGGTTAATTTACAGTACTCTGTTTTCCAACCTTTTGCTATAAAACACTGCATTTTTTACTCACATTTTAGTTAATTTACATTGTTATCTCGCATTTTAATTTCCCAAGAAGTTATTTGTCCTATCAGGCAGGTTGCCATAATACCCCTCTGTAAGGTTTCTGATATTAATTCTGGGGCATTGTTTCCTTGCTTACAATCGCATTCCAAAAATAAGGGCAACTACTCCAGTCAAGCACTGTTCTTCCTTGGCTTCCACATCGTCTCTATAAAAATGTTCCCATGATCCCGTATGGAAAGCATATGCTTAACCATTGGAATAGGCAAAAAAAAAACAAAACAAAAAAAAAAAACTGGTCAGGTTAACTCTTGAACGTTTGAGCATATATCAGTTGCTTTTGACACGACACAGTATCACTTCATTTTGAGCACATTACTCACGAAGCCTAAACACCTTACCCACTCGTAACAAAGTCATAGAACTCATTAGGACATGTTTCCCTGCTTCTCTCAGCCCACTTTTGCACATGTGCCTAAGACACTGATGGGAATCGGCCCTCACTTTCCCAGACTTCACTCGTGGTAAAGGCTCCCCACAGCACCAGCGCCTGCGCGGATCGAGTTTCTGGCCACATGATGCACATGCACACAGAGATCTTCTGGCAACTCACCGCCCCTCTTCTGGCCAAAACCTGTAGTTATGTGCTTTTTCCTTCACCTAACCAAGTCTCCAGAGCAGCATCCTTGAATCTCTTCTCAACCAAGCACACACACCTCAGTTTACATTCCAACCGACAAGGGGATAGAGTTTCTGGACAGACCAGACCTCCCTTGAACCAATGTTACCACACTAAGAGTTTCTGATGCCTTCTCTCATCTCTCCATTTACTATCACCAAACATTGCACATTTGCACACAGAGAATGTCATTGAAACAGTCATGTTTGGAACCTCTCACGATGCAGGTACCCTTGAGAAGACCAGCCATCCAGATTCACCCTGTGAAACACTCAGGCATTTATATGGAATATAAACCATCGGTCCCATCACCGCAGCAGACCCGATGACGCCCCCAGAATTCCTGTTTCATACTTTGGGGCTAACATCGTGGGCACAGAGCTCAGCTGTCTCAGCATTTACACCTGCAATAGTCCTTCTGTCTCCACGGTGCTTGCAGACCTGACAGACTTGATTGACAAATTGTCTCTCTTATCATGTCAGAGTCTGTCATAAATGACCTGTTCCCTCATAAAATTAACCTGCGCTGCCAGTCCCTGATCCTCCCTTCTCTGAACAGCTCAGAGAACAGCGTTCCTAGCAGCTCAGCTTCCTGGGGAGCCCATTGATAGTCACACTTTCCTGAGGCTGAGATTCAGGGGAAAAAATTGCAAAGCACTTACCATTTGGTGAGTCCCTGTCAACTTTTTGGTTCCAACAGTGCTTCCACGGTAACACATAGCAATCCATCTTCCATTCCTGGGATGTCCTTGGATTTTTAACACAGGAAAATTAATTAAATACATAAATGCAGCTGATACCCATCAAATTTCCCTCAGAGGCTCAGCCCCACCCATTCTTTCTGTCTCCCGTCTGCTCTCTATATTTGTGCCATCACAACCAACTATGTTTTCAAGACCACTGATAATTCAAAAAAGAGAATCACTTCTGGAGGCTCACTTCAGAGTCTCACTTGAAGAGAATGACCTCAGAGGCTCATCTGGAATCCAATCTTTCTGCAAAAATGAACACAGTGAACCCAATTTTCAGGATTTGGGAAAGATTAACTTGCATATTGTAAGACTCCCAGTCCAGCATCCTGGACACAGCGCATCCTCGTACACTTGGAGCATGGGGTAGATACTCAATAAACATCCCTTTGAGGGAGGAGTACACATGTGTACCCCGAAGGGCCTTTGTTGTACACCACTGCCTTCTCTAGACCCTTTCCCACTTGCAGGGGATTGGCAGAGAATGACCTCTTCTCAGAAGCTGTTAGTAATTTCCACTGGCAACTGCAGTATTTGTGTCGAGATAAGATGGTTGTGTCGAAGGGACTCAGGTGTGCTTTCTCTAGGTTAGTGCTACTGGAAATGAAGTTTGGGGACACCAACCTCACTGTTTGTGAAGAGTACCAATTAATGACCTTCATCCATACCTAGGGAAGTCATGATATCTGTGTGTGGGCCCCAGAATCTGTTTTGAATGGGAGCCCCAAGTGATTTGTGTAAACATAGAAGTTTGATAAGCAATGTTGGAAATGTCATTCTCAGCTTTTCCTTCCCATTGGGATTCCCTGTTTAGTTGTTTGAAATACCATCTCTAGTGTCCCAACCCCAGAGATTCTAGCACTCAGGCCTTGATGGGGCCCCACATCAGTTAGGTCTTCAGGAATTGACCAATGACTCCACTGTGAAGCCAATGTAAACAGTCAGGCTCCCAGTATATTTCTGAGGACAGAGTACAGGATCTGGTCAATGGAGAGTCTTTATGGGGAGGGCTGCACTGGGGAAGATTTTACAAGGGAGCATTAGTACACCTCTCCTTGCTGATGTTGTAGCAGACATTGTAAATGTTTCCAGGAGACAAGTGCACCCATAAGTGGAACAGGAGTAAATCACATTGGGGCCTCAACGTAGAAAGTCCCTACGTGTAGAGATTTTCACATGCTCCAAAATGGAACAGAAAAGCAGTCTGATCAAATAGACACTCACTGGACATGAAAGGTTTTTCGATTTTACCATGAATGTCATGGAAGACTTTGGAACAGAGGCTAAGCTTAAGAGGATGGACAAGCACAGGAAGAGGGAGACAGGAGAGGTACCTCTGTGACCATCAGCGAAATAAACCTAGACTTCTAGAATCATTCCATTCAAGCTGAGCTTCCCAAACCACATTTTAAGATGGAGTTTTCTCCTTTTGCTTTGGTCCCTCACTTGGGTCATCTGCTTCATTCATTCCCACTTACCTGGGTGTGGAGTTCCTCTCTCCTTCCTCTTCATGTGCCAGGGCTCGTTCCTTTCACACAGATTCTGACAGGATCTACTCTTGAGGCAGCAAGACCTACTGATAGCAAAAATGTGCATGACCATGGCTGGAGAATCTAAAAATCAAATCCAGCACTGTGCTCAGTAGAGAACAGAACACATTACAGAAGGATATAGAGAATTCTTTCTCCAATGCTGTTTCCTGTTGGCCTCTTTAGGTCACTTAGTAAGAATTTTCAATATGCACTCCCTCAACTCCACTTCCAAGTACTATTGTATCAATAATAAAGAATAGATATCATATTTTTAACTGTGGGCAACAGAATCCTATGCCATTTAATGTCTAGAATTATCACTAGTTTCACAGTGAAGGCAACAAAGAACGTCAGGGAAGGGGAAGGTTTGAGTGAAGGCAAAACATGATGAATACTTCCTTATGCCAACAAATGCCTGATGAGTTCCTTGAAATGATGTCATTAGTGCCAAGTTACATTATAGAATTTTATAACCATGAACATATGATAAGTATATACCTGTTTCCTTTGCTGAAAGTCAAAAACAGTAATAATGGAGGATATATCTTTTATACTGTACAAAATAAAATTGCAACTTGGGAGGTCTAGGACTAATATGAAACCAAGGAGAGAGACTTCATTTCCTGGGGGAATGTGTCACAGAAATCCTGACATACATGAAAATGTTAACCTTAGCTGTAATGAGTCAATTGGTATCAGGGGCTCATACACATAGAAGCAGTCATCATTGTGAAAGAGTTTCCAAAGGAAGCAAAAAAATAAAAAAAACTGAAAAGTCATCACAGAATACCAATCATGAAAATATAGACGGTGTTGGCAAATTTCAATCCACAGTTTCCTTCCATATCCTATAGTCGTCAATGTGTTTTTTAATTAAAATGTTTTAATGTTTATTATTTTTAAGAGACAGAGAGAGACTCCGAGAAACAGAGCAGGAGCAGAGGAATGGCAGAGACAAAGAAAAAAACAGCATTGGAAACAGGCACCCGGTACCGAGCTGTCATCACAGAGTCTGACACAGAATTCAAACACATGAATCATGAATCTCATTGGTGAAGTCAGTTGCTTAACTGACTGAGCCTCCCAGGCACCCTTTCCATATATTTTAAGCAGTAAGTCTTAGAAACAATCTAGAAGGCAAGGCTCTGTTTCAGAACAGCGTCTTATTCAGGGCCAAGTCACCAACTGCTTTCTCTGTTCATCTTCTCTTTGTTTTAAGTGTATTTATTTATTTTGAGCAAGAGCGAGAGTGTACAGAGGAGGGGAGAAATAGAGGATGAGAGTATTCCAAGCAAGGTCTGCTGACAGGGAACAGCCTGACCCAGGGCTTGAACTCAAAACTGAGACATCATGACAGGAGCTGAAATCAAGACTCCACCACTTAACGGACTGAAGCAACCATGAGCCCCTATTTGTTCATGATCCTGATCTAGTTCACATAGACTGATGCCACACCCAGACAGGACTTACGTATATAATCTTGACGTTTACTGGGGTCCCAAACTATCCCCATATTGATCTGGCACCAAAAGGTGATTTCCAAAAATTTGCAGGTCATAAATTCGTGACAGGAATTCCTCATGCTGTATAGAAAGCCTGGTCATAGAGAATGGAGAGAGAGCCCAGGGAAGTAATTCAGGAAGTCCTAAAGAGCTGAATTTGATTGTCAGGAAAAGGGTCAACACTAGTCCTAAACAAATGTGCAAGGCAGGAGCTGCAGAGGTAGAGAAGTGAGGGGAAATTAGGACACAGTCCCTAGCTACGTCAAGTCAAAATATACTTGGGAATTAGCCATTTCTTTTTCTCCCTTCTGCTCTTGAGTGCTTTCTCAATGGATAGTGTTGGGGAAATCACACCTGTAGACCTTTAAAGACCTCAGCATAGCGTCTTCACCTGCTCTCATCACCTCACAGACATAAACAGGCTCAAATGCACAAAAGGTCACCCTCTCAAGGACTTTGTCACAGGAAAGATTCAGAAAAAATGGAGCTCCTGCACAGCCACTTACATGTGAGTTTCTCCTTCCCAGTTTCAGATGTCCTCCCCTCCGACAAACAGCCACAAGTCCTGCCACAGCTCGGGGAACCTGGCTGCACTCTCCTGCCCCTTCCAGGACCATGCCAAACAGATTATCATCTCTTCAACTGAAAGCCCGATACAGCTCTCCCAGATACCTCTGCGAATCCTAGTGCTTCACCCCGGCCTCACCTGAGAATCACCTGGAGCTCATACTTAAAGCAGCACCAATGCTCTCATTCTGAGCAATAGAAGACTCTGGCAGACGGCACAGGTGATGCTGGTTCTTACAATGCACCACGAGATCTTTATTGTAAACCCAGGCTGATAGGCAGTTTATGCTTTCAAATTTTCATGTGCATATAACTCGTGGTGTTTCAGGTCCCATAGAAGAAATGGTGATTCTGCAGGTTTGGAATGGGGTCCGCAAATTAGCATCTTTCACCACTTCCTTGTTAGTGCTGATCCTGCCCCCTGAGACCCACATTTAGGGGCACTACACTAGAGATTGCAGGTCAGAACACCTGAGCCCCCCACAGCCACCATCTGATGTGAACACACACAACTCCTGCTGAGTTCCCAGGGAGGAGCTTACCACTGAGGTTTCACTGTTGTGAGCTTACTGTTGGTTCCCAGGTAAGACCACCATCGCCTTCCCGCAGGACCACATGCTTTCCTTTCAGTTTGAAGTTTACTGAAAGAAGGCTCTTGAATGCACTTATGTCTGAACCCGTCTCCATTTGGAAAACAACATGGAGAAATCAATTACTGCCAAGTGGATTGAGCACTAATTTCCTGTTTCCAGGGAAGTATTGGTGCCCCCTTCAGGGAACTTCACATATATGATGTGATTTAATCCCGGTGTTACCCTGTGAGTTGACCACTAGGTGTCGCACAATAACCATGAAATGTAGGGGCTGGGATTGACCCATCTGCCATCTTCTGTTGACCTATGGATTGAAAAGAGCATTTGCAACCACAGCAATGAACTATGGATGAATTGAAACATACTGAATGGAAGGTAGATTCTAATTTCAGGGACTTTACATTGTTGTGTTTGCTTTTTTTAACGGGATAGGAAAATGTTTTAGTTTGAAAGTAAATGCCAGTTTCCTGTACTTGGTACAATCTCATCAGCAATGTATGATCACTTTAATTCCTCCACACTTGAGTTACTACTTTTGTTTTTCCTCAAGTGTAATCATTTGAGAAATAGGAATTTGTATCACCCTGTCATTTCCCTGCTTTCTAAGAGGAATATGTATAGAATATGTCATCTGTAGGTAATATTATGTATGATATAAAATATACATTATATTTCTATATTATGTATCATAAATAATGTATACAATATATGTCATACATCTATATATCTATTTAAATAAAGATATCTGTATCCAGCTATCATCTCTCTATCTATATATATACAAATTTCAGCCTTTAATGAAGACAAATATCCTTCCCTTTGGGACAATGCAGGTGAACCTGGAGAATCTTACAAGGGAATAAGCCACCCAATGTGGCAAGTACTATACTATTTCTATTATATCTGGAAGCTAATAACATCGAACTCCTACAGCAGAGAAGAATTATGATTGCCAGGGGCTGACTGAGACGATAGTAGGAGACTGGGTCAGATGGTACAAAATTTCAGGTATGCATGAATCTCTGGAGATCTAATGCACAGGCTGCAGATACACATAATTCTATGTGTATTATACCTGACATGTTCTAGGAGACTGTGTCTTTGATGTTCTCAACAAAAATCAAAACTCAAAACTCCTGGGGTGCCCGGGTAGTTCTATTGGTTAAACATCCAATTGTAGCTCAGGTCATGATCTCACAGTTCGTGGGTGTGATCCGTGTGTTGAGTTGTGTGCTGACAGATCTGAGCCTGGAGCTTGCTTTGGATTCTGGGTCTCCCTGTCTTTCTGACCCTCCCCTGCCCACACTCTGTCTCTCTCTAAAATAAATAAAACATTAAAATTTTTACCAAATCAAACCTCCTAATTACATGAGGTGATGGGCGTTTAATTAGATTGTTATAATCATGCCATACTATATACATATATAATATTTTGTTATCTAAGCAACTACTGAATCTGCAGGAATGGAAAACAGGATTCTGGGTGAAGGCTTTTGATAAACAGGATTGATTCGGAAAGGTAGAAATGAAGGCACGAAAATACATAGTCCTCTGCTCCTATATATCTGCTTCTGGGTGTTTGGAACTGTGAGCACCAGCCCTGGGAGATGAAAGGAACAACGACTCAGAATCTAGAATCTTACCTCCTGTAATCTGTCCTAGGAAAGGAGATCCCAGAACGAGTCCAGACCTGGACACGGTCTCAGAAGGGAGTGGATCTGGTTTGGGCCAGGGAGGGAGCTGGCAGCAGGCTCCATTGTCCCTGCCTTTGGGTCCTTCCTGCTCTGTCAGTCCTAAGCCTGCCCAGAGAAATGAACACTTAGAGTTCATATTATGTTAGTCTATGTAGTCTCCTTTCTTTCTATTTCATAAATAAATGAAAAAGCATATTACATAAACAGAGTTTTCTGGGACTGTTATGTTAGAAAACTTGTATTCTTAATGAGAATGTAAAATAAACACCACTACTACTGCTACGAAAAACTCTTAAATGAAAAAAAAAACCAACTCTTAGGTCATGGATGACCCACCAGAAGTGACACCAGAACTCACACCACAACACGGAAAGGAAACTGGCCCAACTGCACCCACTTCCCCTGTATGCCACCTCTTCCTCTCATTCTTTTACAATCCTGAATTCAACAATGTATCCATTTGCTGTACTCTTAAAATTTCTATGTGGTAGGAATCATGACTCTTCATCTCTTTTTTGAATGACAAGCTGCCATGCCATCAATCCGTTTCTACCTGTTTGCAACTCAACACATGCTCAGTGTTCTCAAAATAGTAGAAGGAGCTTGGTATGGGTCCTAGATGGGTACCACGAAGGAGATTCCTTTCATAGAATCAGGAGAGGACACTGGACGACTCACTCCTCTTTCTCTGAGAAGGAAGCAGATTCAGATTCTGGGGACAGCCTAACCCGGTCTACATAGGACATCCGCAAATATGCCAAGGAGGCTTTGTTGCTGCAGAGAGTGTCCCTAGGGAGACCGACCCCATGGCCCCATAGGGATTCAGTTGCTAGAAAGCTTAGGCTGACTCTGAGTCATCAGTCCTGCCCTGGTGAGCAGTGCCCTTGATGCAGGTGTGAGGTTTCCTGTCCCTGAACAGGACATTCTAGCATTAAAAGCCCCTGTTTCAGTGAACACAGATGACACGGTGTGGGCATGATTCTAGATATTTTGTGGGTTTTAACCTTGCCTTGGTAAAGGACCTCCTCCTCTCCTGGGGTTGCATTAAGACCGAACCTACTGGGGCAGGATTTATGGCCTATGCTTGATGCCCCTTAGAAATTCCCCACTGACCAGGAGGAGCCCCAGTTTCTTCAAGGACCATCAAACATGTTAACAGCCATTGTGAACCTGTCTTCAAAGCCCCATGACCAGGTCAATGTTAAGCAAAGAAAGTATCTCATATTGAAAGATATACATTCAGGAACATGGGGTCTTAGTCAGTTGAGTGTCTCTGTCTTGGTTTCAGCTCAGGCCATGATCTCATGGTTCATGAGTTTGAGCCATGCCTTGCGCTCCACACTGTCGGTACAGAGCCTGCGTGGTGTTCTCTTTCCCTTCTGTATCTGCCCCTACACTATTGTTTCTCTCTTTCTCAAAATAAAGATTTAGGAAAAGGAAAATATATATTCCAAAAGATTTTGAGTAACAGGAGAAACTGTTTTCATTCCTGATGGGACTCTGACCTTATCTCCTTGAACCATTAGACAACATAATTGTACAAATAATTATACACTAATTATTAAAGGATTCATTATATGGCTCTCATCTGTGATCCATTACTGGATAGATTCTATTATTCACAATTTAACCTACCATGTGAGTCCCTTATAAATCCACATCACACCCAAGGCATGAATATGTAAACACGTGACATGGACAAAATCAGACTACATTTTTCTCATGAGATGGGGGAGATTTGTCATTCCGCCAGGACACAAGGAAAACCAGAATACAGAGATAGGATCGAGACTCTTAAGCAGGCTCTCTTCTCAGTGCAGGGCCCCATGCAGAATATCATCTTTCCCTTTGCCTCTCTCCCCATTTGTCGTTTCTCTGTCTCTAGTTAGTTAATTGAATGGTTACTTAAAAAACATGTGGTTTCTTACATTTAGGGGATGTGTGACAAAATATTCAACAAAGGGGAAGAAGAATATGCTTTGTCCCTTGACTATTTGTGTGTGTGTTGACCTATGTAAACATAGAATCTAGTTATTACTAATTCTCAGAAAGTACTGTTATTGCCTTTCTTTCTTTAACCTGAGGGCTCTGGAACTGCTTATGAACCCTTCGTTTGTGGTCCATTGATCACTTTTTCCATGGAATTCTACATCTTTATTATTTCCCAATACCTTGTTAGAAATTCAGACTCAGTTCCCATTCTAACTCCTGATTCAGATAGAACCTGATCTCCACATCACTGTGGTGAACTACTAATTCAGATAAGAATGTGATAAGTGGAGGGGCGCCTGTACGGGGGCTAAGTCAGTGAAGTGTCCCACTTCAGCTCAGGTCATAATCACCCAGATCGTGACTCCAAGCCCTGTGTCAGACTCTATGGTAACACCTTAGAGCCTCGAGCCTGCCCTGGATTCTGTGTAGCGTCCTCCCTCTGCCTGCCCCTTCCCTGCTCAAGCTCAGTCTCCTTCTCTCAAAAATAAGGAAACATTAAAAAAAAAAAAAAAACTAAGAAAGAGGTAATTGGATAGCTACATTTCTAACCCACTAAAACTCTCCATCTAAGAAATAGACTTGGGGCACCATGATGGCTCATTCAGTTAAGCCTCTGGCTCCGGCCCAGGTCATGATCTCACGTTCCTGGGTCCGAGCACCGGGTTGGGCTCTGTGCTGACAGCTCAGAGCTTGGAGCCTATTTCCGATTCTGTGTCTCCCTCTCTATCTGCCCCTGGCCACTCATGCTCTGTCTCTCTCTGCCTCAAAAAAAATTTTTTTAATTAAAAAAAAGAAATAGATACTACTTATACTGTATGATATAAATGCCATCCTCAAACATGTGTGTGCCTCTGTTGGCACCTTCAGTTCACAGTTTATCTTACAGAAAGACAGAGTGTTTATCACAGCTCTGTGACTCACATGCCGTCTTGTTACCTCAAAGGAAGAGAACATATAAGGTATCTATAACTGTTAAAAATGATCGTACTGAAGACAGCAGGAACATCCCATAAGCTAGATCATTATCCCAGCTTTTCCCTTTCATCTGAGGTACCATTATGAACACTACCCGTGTCCACTTGCTAACTATGACATTTATCGCAGGGGCAGCTGACATTCAGGGATGTGGCCATAGAATTCCCTCAGGAAGAGTGGGATGCCTGAGCCTTCCACAGCGGGAACAGTACAGGGATGTTGTCTGCATCCAGCTCCAGCAGGTCCAGGGCTCCCTGAAGAATGGATGGTGATGGTGAAAGAGAGTGAGAGAGGCTTGGCTTCTTTCTTTCTGATCGGCAGGCAGGCTGCTCTAACCTTACCTGTGAGTCAGCTTTATTTATTGAAAAATTGTATGGGGTACAAAACAGAAGTCGCAATTGCCTTAGACAATCATTTCTGATAACAAATTCTTTGGTATGTAAAGTTTCTCAGAGCATAGATTGGTGGAAGACTCATGCATAATCTTTACCATTAGGTGACTAGATATTTCTCACCTGGGATAGGAAGCGATCTTTGGCATTCAAATACAAGGCAAAGGGTTTAGCATAGCAAAGGCAAGAGTTAGGTCTTTTTGAACTGGGGTCAATAGCCAGTTTTCCTGAGGAGAAGAAAAAGAGGTTTTCTCAGGAAAGGTAACATTTGCTCCTATAATCACAAAAGAAGAAACTCCTATAACAAGTTTTTTCACAAGGTACAATCCACATATTTTTAACATAAGAAGGCAAGTGACTCCTGATATCAGTCAGTCAGGCGCCTTGGGGTCAGTGCTCAAACAAAAATTGAGTGGGAGTTGAGGGGGTGTAGACGCAGATGGCCAACTGTCAGTGGGAGGGCCTTGCAAACCCACCTTGCCTCATAAGGAGATTTTTCCTCTACTTATGAGTTCAAAGAGACCCGGCTTCCCACAGGATGTAATGTTAGAGAAGTATGGACACCTCCTCTTCTTGGGTGAAGATGACTTCCTGTACCGAAGCTAACATGAGTTGCCTCCATGGTGAGTTACAGGTAGAGAATGTACCAGGTGGAACTGTCTCTGACAGGAACCTTTATCTGCAACAAATAAGGTGATTAGGGGAACAACTTCCAAAGTTGGTGATCGAAGAGCAGGGGTGAGTACTTCCTTTTATTTAGGATTAGTATAAATATGTGAAAGGGGAGTTTTGTCATCCTATGTAGAGGTGGGTATAAGGCAGGAGCAAGCACATGTATACTTCGGTAAGAAGCTTAAATGCATATCCTATGTTGTATTGGTGAAGGCTCCTCCTTGGGTGGAGACTTTAACATGATCCTGAGGTCTTGGTAAGTGTCTGATCCTTCATATTCCATCCCCTAGGTTGTAAGGACGCATGTCTGATTCAGGCTTCCCCCTCTGACCTTTAAGGTCAGCTAACACCATTAACATTTCTGAGGGTAGGCCTAAAGATGGAGGTTAAACTAATCACACCCTACATGAGGGTTCTGGGCCCACTCTGTGATTGACTCTGTGATGACCATGACCTGAGCCAAAGTCAGATGCCAAACCAACTGAGCCACATGCCCCAGAAGAAGAATGCTTCTGGAATGTTTGCAATGTTTATTTTGCACATGGGTCATGTAGTGCATGTGAAATGCATACCTGAGTCTAAGTGTGAACTTCATATATTTTAATGAATATAATATATTGGTGTTTAATGTGTTAACACATGTACGTAATGACTGATGCATTATCCTGCCACCAATTGACTTACCTGACATTATTTAAGAATGTAGAGAAGAGATGTCATCTACCACCTCTTTGGTATAGAATACAATTAGATAGATATAGATGATGATTATCTGGATATAGATGATGATGATACAGATATAAATAGTTGATATGGATAGATAATGCAGGTAGATGATACATAGACAGAGAGATAGGTATAGATAGATGACAGATAGAAAGATATAGATAGATAGGTAGGTAGATAGATAGGTGGATAGATATATATGCCTGGTAATCACTTTGTCAGTGGCCCCAGACGTTAAAGAATGAATGGTTATAATTCCCACACTTCATCTATTACACCCTTTTTTCCACCTAGTAAATACTAGGACGTCAAGATGAACATATTAGAGAGAATCAGGGTACTATTGACAATTTACCTCAAGTAGTCCTTGATTGTGCTACTTGGGATCCATTTTGTTTAGTTGGTTTTCCTTGCAGGGGACTTGAACTAACACAAAACATATCCATTAGCGAATTCTCTAAACAACACCCTGCAGAGTCACAAGTCAATATAACTTCTCATATGACACCTCAACCACTGCCCTGGTGAGCAACCCCCTCCCCTGGCTCCCTCGGCACTCCACGGTGCACAGTTTAGAGAAGATCCCCACAGATTTACCTAAATATGTTTTAGTTTCAAGGGCTCAACCTGGACTTACCCAGGAACTCCTAAACTCTGCACCCATGGTTCCTAATAGTGGATTGAGCTCCATGACATGATGGAGGGGTTCCGTTGATGTTTCAACCAAGTGAATGCAGACATATGACAGTGCAGGGTGTGTAATAAACACTCTATAGGTAGCAGAAAAATATTCCAATAAGGGGCAAGGCAAGAGAGAGGAAAAATTGCAGGAAGAAGTATTGCAGGAATTCTGCATGTGGAGAGAGGACACCTGTTTCCAGCTTGCACAAATGACTCTCTGAATAATGAAACGTAAACTTCACTTGTTTCATTTGTCAAGTATCTCCAGTTCTTCTCAATCTCCCCAATTTCGTTCCCAGTGACCTATGCATTTCAGACAACTCTTTGCCTGTGTTATGACTAGAGTGTCCTCACTGACCTCTTAACTGAGACTAGAGGGATTCAAGACCAGTGGACCACTGTGCTAGTTCAGACACTTAGCACTGACAGGGATTGAACAGAGATGAACAATGATGACGGACCACTCCCTACAAAAAGAAGACCTATTGAAAGCACATGTGGAGAAATATTTTGAAATGTGGGGAGGCAATGGGAGAGAGCCTGTAGTCAGTCCACAATCTGAGGCAGCCCCTGATCGTGATATCTGAGAATAAATGTTGGGGATTTGCTAATATGGTGAGTTCCAGAGATCAAGGAACACCTAATTTTCTTCATGATCTAATTTATTTCCTGAGTGTTCCTTAGTAGCAGACCCTGTTGGATGACAGAGAGTACTAATCTTTCTCAGGCAGTTTTGGATGCTGTCAGTCCTTTGGACATCACTTTACAGTGTCATGTGGCAGAGTCGGTTTGGGAACTGAACCAGCCTTCTGGACGCTCTAATAGGCAGGATCAGCAAGGCATGTGCTGTGGTTCCACAAAATACTTGTATCCCAGGAGTCTAAACCCAACTTAGGTTGGGGCCACTGTACCTGGGTGACCTTCCAGGGATGCTGACTCGTAACTGGCAGGTACCTCACTCATTACCACTTAGCCTGTGATTAGGGTAGTCACATGCTCTGGGCTCTCTGTTACCTATTAGTGGGGACACATGTCAGCAGGCAGGGACAGTGAGCACTTCTGCTTCAAACAGTCCACCCAGTTTTTAGGCCAAAAACCCCCATGATCTTCAACAGCTCTGACTGTCCTTATAAGCCTTTCATTTGTTTGTGTGGATATAGGATTTTGATAAGTTGTAGAAACTGGTCCCATCAAGTTGGGTAGCAGCTTACTCATATTTAACATGAATACAATTAACATATAAAAATCTGGCTTATACTGTAGCTCTTATTTATGTTCAGCTATCCCAGGAAAACAGTAAGATTGCTAGAAAATAAGATATATTTTACATATGAACACAAGGAATAAGAAGGAAGCCCATGTCTGGTAAAATGACTGAGACACCATAGGAGGGAGCCTCTTGCTCCTCATTCTTGCTGTGGCATTCTCCAGATGCAGGTATTGGGCTCACCTTTTATCTCTCATGGCCCCAATATTGGGGTCCAGTCACTGGGCACAAATCCTGTTTCATGATGAAGAAGGAGTAAGATAAAATCTGAGGGAACAGGGTACCTGCGTCGCTCAGTCAGTTAAGTGGCCAACGTCAGCTCAGGTCACGCTCTCACAGTTCGTGGATTCGAGCCTCACATCAGGGTCTGTGCTGACCATTTGCTCAGAGCCTGGCGCTTGCTTCTGATTCTGTGTCTTCCCATCTCTCTGACCCTCCTCCATTCACCCTCTGTGTCTCTGTCTCTAAAAAAATAAATAAACATAAAAAAATCAAATAATATGCGGGTACATAGGGATACTGAAAAGAAGGTATTTCTTTTGCATTCAGGGCAGCTGTCCTCCACAGGCAAGTCTCCTCCACCTCACTGGCCAGAGATCTCTCACATGGCACTCTAAGCAACCCTGTGAGAAGCTTAAGTGGACATCCAGGAATATCATTAAAAAACACCATTTTTACCAACATTGTATCACCGTGTCTGACACAGTGACTGTCACCCTCTTCACTGTAACAAGGTGTTACAAAAGGGACCTCAATTTTAGATGATGCTTAACCCAGATTTAAAAGAATTATTCTGCATGCAAATAGAGTGCTTATCATAAGGTAGTCACCTATAGATGTTCAACACTGCACGTAGGCTATTTGGGATACCATGGGAAAATTATTGGGGAAAATAAACGTTCATTTAGTTTTCAAGATGATTTTAGCTGGTATGAGATTCAAATTGACAGAGACAGAATAAAGAAGAAAAAAGAGTCACAAAGGAAATACATATAACCAAAAACCAAATTATGCAATTGAAACCTAGAGAAAGGACCAACTGAGATAGGTTTTCTGCTTCGTAAAAAAGAGCCAATCCATCTGTGAGGATTTCACAGCAGAAAGGGAATGTCTGTTTGGCCTTCCTTAGTACGGCATTCTAAATGGAACTTGGGTAGTGGTAGCAAACTAGTGCACAGTACCAAGGCTTGTTCTTGAAGACGGCTCAGCTCTAAATTCCCTATGTGCAGTGGTAAGAATATCTCTTTCCCTCTCTGTGCAGCATAGGGGTCAATTACATGGAAGATGGATTGCCTGCTTTCCGGGGACAGCTGGGGGCCAGAGTGTTCCTACTCCATTGGCTGTTTCTTAAGTAGCTTTTCTTTCAGAATAATCAATATGGCAAAAGGGCACATTTTGGGACAGCCTGCCACTGTCCTCTGCACAAAGTCAGGAAGGGACCTGGCAAAACAGCATATGGTAGAGAAATCAAAAGCCTAGAATCCTCTCCCTGCACAGCACCACTCAGATGCACCTTCTTCTGAAGACTTTCCAGGTCTGGCCCCAGTCCGGACTGCCCCTCAGTGAACAGATTGAAGGAGCTGAACATTGGCTTTGGCTCTTTATTTCCAGTCTCAAAAAGAACTAGGTTTTGACTGAAACCCCTAAGCAGTACACGGGAGCAGAGAACTGGTTGTTTTGGTGCCTACATTTCAGTCTTTCTCATGAACATCAGTGCTTCTTGTGCAGACTCATTCAGCACCTTGTTTTCCACTTGAAAACATCCAATTGTTGCTGAAGGATAAAACAGTAAATATCCATACACATTGTGAAATTATAACCCGCAACTGATTTCACTCTTGGTGGGTGTTGATTC
>PJEM01017693.1:0-21174 GCA_004023845.1 Helogale parvula
TTTTTTTTTTTTTGAATTATGACTTTTTGATGGCCTAATATATTGTTTGCCTTTAATGTTTCTTGGAAATTTTAAAAGAATGTGTCATGTCTCTTTAAATAGTATAGTCTATTATGTAGCTGTCAGTTCATGCTTTTATACAAGTGATTCAAATGTTCTGCCGGTTTTCTCAGCTCTCTTATATTTGAATCTTTGACTATAATTGCCATCTTGTCAAATTCTTGATTTTCTAATAGTGTTTTCAAATATAATGCCAAGTACGATAATAGCTCAATGTTTCTACCTCTTCTAGAGTGCGAACCCTTGAGAGATGCAGGCTTGTGCCATGATGCAGGGAGCTTCTGGTAAAGGCCACCGCACACATGGAGGAAACATCCAGAAAGGTGAGGGGCCAGGCCAGTCGGCTTTATTGGGGTGGAGAGAGGTACTAAATGTAACTGAGCTAGATAGTTCTCCAAGGTTGCTCTTTTTAAGCCTTCCTTCTAGTCAAGTGGTGAGGGCATGTTTTTCATTTGGCAACCTCAGGACATTTCTGGTGACAACGGGCAGCCTACGCAGGAGCTCTCCAGCAACTGGAAGAGTAGGGGAGGAAAAGGTGGACAAGAAGAGGGTTTCTGTCCCCCAGGCCTTCAGGACCTGCCGGCAGGTACAGTGGCCTTCAGGGCGCTGAGTGGAGGGCAAGCAGGTCGAACTCTGCCGCCCAAGTTGTAGATGTTCTGTCTTCACACAAACCTGAAATCTCCTTTTCTGTGGTGATGCGACCTGAGAAAACAGGAAAACAAGAGCGTAAAAAGCAAGACGATTAAGCTTTATGGATTGCGGACATACGTGGTTTTAACAGACACACACACACACACACACACACACACAGAGAATTCAAATAAAATGTGGAAGGATATTTTTATAACCTTGTGGCAGAGAAAGCCAGAGGGACAAAACCCAGAAGTCACAGAAGAAAAGACTGATCCATTAGCTAATCTTAAAAACCATGGTGTGACAAGATTTTATAGGAAATTAAAAGACAAGCAGTAAACTCGGAAAAAGTCACTGCTGTTATAAATATGTGAAACAAAGAATTAGTATCCAGAACACATAGCAGAGGCCTATACAAACCCCTCTGAGAAACTTAGGCGTGTAAAGGCGAAGCCGGCCCTGCTGTCCTCCCTCCAGCCCGTGGTTATAACACTTATTAGACACTCGCCTCTGGGGATCGTCTCCCTAACCCTGACCTCCACTTGCCTGGAACTGAGCTCCTTATCCCCCTCCCCCCGCTTTGCTCTGCTCTTAAAGTGCCCGGCCCATTAGCTCCGCACTGTCCTGCGCAACTGTCATGCCCCGCTGTGAACCTCCACGCTCTCTCAGAACCACGTTCCGGCAGGGGGGACCCGCCGGTAGTCACGAAATCAGCTTAGCTGCCTGTGATGAGCTTTTCTGAAATATATTACATAGACCAGAAAGCACCGAAGTACATCAGACAGAACAGTTACCGTTTTGTACGATGTTGGTTTCACTTATGCACACAGATGATGTGTGTACTGGAGCGTGAGAAAACATGGTTCTGATTCTGTTCTTTGTCAACACTTTTCTAATTTTAAAAATTATTTTTAATGTTTATTTTTGAAAGAGGGAGACAGATGCAGGTTGGGGAGGGTCAGAGAGAGAGGGAGACACAGAATCTGAAATAGGCTCCAGGCGCTGAGCTGTCAGCACAGAGCCCAGTGTGGCCTCGAACTTGGGAATCGCGAGATGGTGACCTGAGCTGAAGTCGCAAGCTTTACTGACTGAGTCCCCCAGGCGCCCCAGTCAACAAAATTTTAAAAGCCATCATCTCTGTCTCGTCTGCCATTCCTGGTGGACGAGCCGGTGGTGGCAGCCGTGGCACTTAGCCCAACCTCTGCTCGGTTTGTGTGCCTCCTCCCGCCCTTCGAGCCTTCGTTCTTCCTGCTGCCCAAGACGTCCATACTGCTGCCCGCCACACCCAGCTGCTTCCATCCATGTGCCTACTACCCTCTTAAGAAGTTTCCAGGACTTGTCCATGGCCTTGGACTGAGAGCCAGGCTCCGGAGCACGTTGTGAAAGGCCTCTTTGTGCTCAGAGCTCCCGTCCTTTCCACAGAGCTGTTTGACTCTGACAGGGTGGCTTACCGTTCCCGAAAATGGCGGGCTCTTTCCGGTAGCTAACTTTGTTCTGTGTACTTTGATTTGCGTAAACTGTCTATTTTGTTTCACAACACTTTTTTTTTTAATGTTTTATTTATTTTTGAGAGAGAGATCGTGAGTGGGAGAAGGGCAGAGACACAGAGAGGGAGACGCAGAATCCGAAGCAGGCTCCGGCCTCTGAGCTGTCAGCATAGAGCCTGATGCAGGGCTCGAACTCACGAGCTGTGAGATCATGACTTGAGCCGAAGTCGGATGCTTAACTGACTGAGCCACCCAGGCGCCCCCACACACTTTTTAAGTGTAAAGTTTTCTCTGAAGTTTGCTTCTTCTTGAGCACTTAGCTGCTCATTAACACAACTCTGTCAGCACTCAAGCGTTTGGTTCTAATCTGTGACCCTTCTGGAAGCCTGTGTCTTCTTTCCTCTGTCTCTACAATGCCCGAGGCTATCGTTAGGGGCCCAGAGATTACAGAGTGGCTGCCTTGTAAACAGTAGACCCCTTGCCATTGACTGAGTTCCAGAAGAATCTTGGCTGTCATCTCAGCTGGCGCCACCATAACACAATACCGTGGACTGGGCGGCTTAAACAGCACACATTTATTTTTTCACAGTTCTGGAGGGTAGAAGTCAAAATCTGGGTGCCAGCAGGGTCAGGTTCCAGTAGGGCCTCTCTTCCTGGCTTCCTGCTGGCCGCCTTCTTGCCGTGTCCTCACACGGTGGAGAGAGAGAGAGCGAGAGAGCTCTCTGGCACGTGTCCCATCCCAGGGCCCATCCTCATGACCTTCTGTAGCCCCACTTCTCTCCCAAAGGCCCGTCTCCAGTTACTGTCACACTGGGAGTCAAGGCTCGACATACAAATTTTGACAGGGACAAAACTCAGTCCACAGCAGCAACCATAAGGGCTGTCTGTCATGGGCAAGGTAGCAAGAAGTTCTCTGTTGGGAAGAGCTTTGATCAGATCATGTCTCAGGTCACTGCCGGTGTTTAGCGCTTGTGATGGTACCGCTGTCAACGTTTTCTTCTTCTTTTTTTAATCAGATGAACCTTCTAGTCCTAAGAACGCACATGCGTTATCATCTTCCAGTGGTTGTAATGAAGCCAAATTGGCTTTTCTTGAGGACGACTGGGATTCCTTGGCAGCAGAACAAAGAGCTGACGGCCCGGAAGTGAGCAGGGCTGACAGAGTGGGTTTCCGGGAGCCATCTTGTCCGGGGAGCCTGGACGCCAGCAGAGAGGGCGCCCACTCACAGTCTAGTGAGTTCGAAGACAGTGCGGACTCTGCTTTCTTGAATGAAACCTACTCCGTACATTATTGCGAGTCAGAACGAAAGAATGAAAGTCTCACTCACTCACCCTCAGAGTTGGAGTGTGAGGTGCAGAGCGCCGCAAGGCCGTGCTTTGACGTTTTGGACCATCACAGCGGGAAGGTTATTGCCTGGGAGAGAGCCTGCGAGATCGCAGATGACGGTTGCGGGGAAACTGCTGGAGCCGCGCAGCAGCGGGAGCTGGACGACTCCCAGCAGGAGTACCACAGCGCCGAGGAGCAGGAGGACGCCAGCGCCCCTGCGCAGCCTGACCGGACGAGAACATCACACGCCCCTGATCTGGGAGTTGTTGGGTCGAGGAATTCGGGTCATGAAGTTGAGTGTGCTCGCTGTCTAGACGGTAGTCAGGTCAAGCTGGCGAGCGAGTCTACCATCTTTTTAGATTCAGTTGATGTTTATGGACAAGAAGATGCACCACGTGGCTCCAAGTTTCAGGGTTCTGTTGTGGTAAGAGAATATCATGAACCAGAGCAGGAAATGTGTAAGGAGCAAGAGACTAGTCTGATGTACCGCACGGTATTTGATGACCTGGTACTCGGGAGCAGTCCCCTTGAAAACCAGGGATCTCGATCTCAGAGTAGTTTCGTGAACCCTCAGAAAGCACTAGAAGCTAAGATGTATACCGGCAAAGTGAAATGTCAAAGAATTGAGAGTAAAGAGTTTTGCGGGCACGAGGTCGTTGAGAAGGATGCGTCGCACCACCTTGGAAATCCTAGCACGTTACGACAAGACAGAGCTTTACAGGTGTCCCTCCAGCCCCGCCAAGATGGCCAGCCTCCCTGGACGTCTGTTTTGGATGAGTCGGTCATTTCCGCCTGTGGATGTTCACACTGCACAAGCCTGCAGAGTACCCCTCGCCCAGCCTCAGGTCTTTCTGCTCCTGCCCCGAGCACTGCAGTCAGAGCTCCTGAGGCGGGAGGAGACCTCTCCCTCAAAGCCTCCGCTGGCGGCACCGCAAGTGACACGAGTGTGCGCGGCACAGAAGGTGCGCGCCCCGAGCTAGCGATGCGCGCGGCCGGCGGCACCGGCACCGTCGCTCAGACCGTGGACGTTGGCGCGGACTTCCGGGCTCGCTTCACAACCAGCAGGGCCACAAGTGCCGGAGCGTCTGTGGTGTCCACCTCCACCAACACCGACGTAACCGCGGCGGACGGAAGGCGGCCCGGGGACTGGCGGCGCGCAGGACGAAGAAGCGTGGCGTGTCACACGGAGGGGCCGGGCGGCCGCGAGCCTGGCCACGCTCCAGTGGCGAGGAGCAGAGGGCCGCCGGGAAGACCTCTCTCAGATGGCCGCTCACAGCCTCACGGAGATTTCCATAGTGAGGTAAAGCAGATTTTATGGGGCCCTATAGAAAGGCAGCGCGCGTTACGATTCAGCCAAGTATAACGGGGGTTCCCCGTGAGAGAGTGCTGGCTGACGGGAAACGGTGAGCAGATTGCCTCCAAACTCCAGCCTTCTGGGTGGCGGCTCCTGCCACAAGGCCCGTTAGAAGTCGGGTTTTGCGTTTTCCTAGTTTGGAACTCCAGATACAACATATGTTGTGGGTCATTTATGTCTAATTTAATTTTAAACTGTATTTTCCAGGATTTCCTGGAATTAAGAAAAACATCTGCCATCACAGACTTCAGGAAACATCCCAAAAGGTAAGTCAGATGTATAAACTTAACAGCTATACATGGGGAAAAGAAGCAGAATAATAATTTGCTTTTTTGTAAGGTGTTTATTAACCATATAGAATAATCGCTAAAACGGACCTTAGGAGGTCATCTGCTTCAGCCGTTTGCTTTCTGACAAACAAACATAAGGATAATATATAATGTTGAAGCTTTTGACTTACTCAGATTCAGCCTCAGTAATTCCTTCAGAAACTCCTAGTGCCTCATTATCTCTATTTATTCAACCCACATCTATACGAATTTAATTACATCATTTCCTTTCATTTTCTACCCCTATAGACCAAAACAAAATAGCACCTATGGGAAACTTCACACATTTGAAGAAGTAAATAGCTACTCTCACTGGAGTATTTTAATCTGGATTTTAATTCATTGTGTAATTTACTCTGCATCCACGGAGAACCAGGGTGGGGGTTTGGAGGGAAAGGGGAGGTCTCCGAGAAGCCAAGTTCGTTGTCATGCCCCGAGGTCATTCACTTTTTCCTTCATTCGCTCTTCGCTCTAATGAGTTTAATCTGATGCCCAGTCCTCTGAAGGCCAGTGGGCGAGTTCGTTCCCAGCAGGGCTGCCGACAGCACTGGGGGGTGGCCGCTAGCCTGGGGGGAGGACTGTTAACATGCAAAGAACAATCGTGATTTGGGGCTTTTTGATCTATTTGCAGTAAAATATTTACTTATAATAATGAAGAAACATGTAAATTATGTTTATTTTCCATTAAAGAGATAACACATTTAAGAATCGTTTCCATCCAGAACGCTTACAACTTTAAAAGCTGTTGGCCAGGGCTTGGTTTAGGTTGAAAATCTATTAATTATCGGTGAATGAAGTTGATACTTTACTTTGGAATCCTTTTTTGGTAAAGGAGAGTATACATTGGAAAATTTTTTTACTTCCTTGACATTTAGAAAGTATATTTTAACTTTGATGTGACATCCTTGTTTTCTGAAGATGTAATGTGTTCCTACAGCCTTTCTGTCTTTAGTAGAAATTGATTTAAGCTTGACGGGAAAATGTAAGAAATTTTAAAATCTCTTTTGAGAGGCACGTCATTACCAGAGAGAAATATTTGGAATCTTACCTAATCCAGTCTTGTCTTTTCAAGGGAGAGTCCGCTTTTTAACGAGATGGAGCCGAGTTTGCCCTCCAGGTGCTGTGAGGAGATCATGCAGAGGGCCATGAGGGCAGAGCTGCACCTGCTGGACCTTCACTACTGGATGTGCCGGCACCACTGCAGGGACATCTACAAGCTCATCACGGACAGCAGGGAAGGACTAAATAGGCAACTGTTCATTTTAAATCTGTGTCTTGGAAGTTTGCCACAAGCTTTCAATTTATACCAGAAAACGTCTGTAGTCTTTATTTCACAAAGGCAAAATGAGGGGTAGATTGTAACTGGTTTTGATAGCTGGCCTGGGGGTGGTGGGCTTCCAAAAGTAACACGTTTCAGTTTCACGGAGAGGCAGCGGTGTGCGTTGGGATGATGAGTCCAGTCAAAAGAAGAGTCGGTGGGTTATTTTGGGTTTTTTATAAAGTCCCAAGTGTGGCTGAAGTCTGGCAGAGAGTTTTGCATGACTTTCTCCACATGCTCTCCAGCTTCTCTGTGGAGGGTTGCTGTGCTGCCCTTGGAAACCTCTTCTTTGTTCACTTTCTTTTCCTAAACATTTAAAAGAAAAAATCTGGCAGAGTTAGAACTCCATGTGTAACATCACGTGAGTAACGTAACGTAACGTGACGTGACATAACATAACGTAATGTAACAGCGTGCAGTGGGTGACCTGTGCCTAAGGAGTTTTGTAACTTTAACTTCCGAACAGGAACTTACCGAGTAATTCTAAGAAGGAGCTAGGATCAGCACTACTGTCTGTGTTGGAAGACTTGAAGGTCAGATATGAGAGCTTGAAGGACAGAATAAACCAGGGCAGGCCTCTGGAGGAGCTGCTCCCGCTGTCCCTGGAGTCAAAATTGTTATCAGCCTTTTCTACTTTGGTCTCCACGGTAGGCTCGTGTGCTTTAGAATTATAATTTTACCTCATTTACACAGAATACATTTTAAACTAAGAGATTTTTCTTCCCTTTACTCTCTTTCCAGCTAATGAAAGAGACATCGAACGTGTAAGTTACTGGATTTCATCCAATGTAGAATTGACTAGATCTTAAAAACGGCTTAATTCAGTTAACTTTAGGTTTTCTCTTGGTCCTTTTTTCAGAAGATTGGCAAATTCCCTAACGAAATGTTTATCTGTTTAGCTTTTCAGGAGCAGACTCTGAACTAGATCATCAGAGTACATGTGACATTGACGTCTCGTCAAGCCTGAAAAAGGCCCTCTCTCAAGTGAGGTTTTTGAAAAGTAGTTGATTGGTGCAAATCTTTAACTTTATGGCTCGGGCAAAGTAAACTGTGGTTTTTGTAAGCTCTCACATCTTTCTTCTCACTTAGCTGGCTTTGGGTACAACGTTGGAGGGATGTGGCTGGTTAGAAGGAACTTCATGTCCTGATCAGACAGATGCCAAAAGTGTACGTTCTTGATCTCTTTCGATCCCCTGAGGAGTTGTTTGTAGAGGACAGTGTGTGGGAGCACTCCGCAGATCGGGGCAGACACGTCGGTTATGGTCCGTTGTCCGGTGAGGCAAGGGGGCAGGAAAGCTAGAGTTTATTTCTCTTTTCGGATTTTCGCCTTCACCCTGAGGTTTTATTGTTTGGGTAGTCTTAAATAAAAAGATGCATTTCAAGGCCAAAAGGAAAATACTTATATTGAGTTACATACTTTTCTATAGACACATTACAAGGAAATTACTTTAGCAAATCACGTGTCCCATCCCTCCACTTGTTTGAGAGAGACGTCTCAGTTATCCACAGAGGAGCTCCGCAGCTCTAAAACCGGATGTTTACATCCTCACGTTCCTTACATAGTTCATTAAAACGTGTTCATTTAACATGTAAGGTTCTGTTGTGCGATGGTGATGTGGGTGTGAAGGGTGGGAGAATCTGGGTGAGGCTATCTGGGAACTAGCCACAATCTTTGCAAATTTTTTATACATCTAAAAGTACTGTAGAATAAAAATTTTACTTAAGTTTAAACAAAATATGCAAGGTTCTGGAGGATTTCTCTCCATCAATGTAATGGTAACAGTGATATAACTGCATATTTGGGGAGAACAATAAATCATTTTTAAAAATACAAGATGCAGATACAACAGTTTTTATAATCTTAGTTTGGGCTTTAAGACAATACCTATTAAAATTAGGATGAAATTAAATGAACAGGTGATGCGTGAAAACCAGTCGAGCATATGATCGTGTTCCTAACCAGCTGCCCCCAGGCTGTCCTCCCAGGTTCCATAGCTCTGGGTCACCTGTGACGTTGCTGGCTGTGTGTTTTTCTTGAAGTGATTTCTCCTTTTAGAATAAATCTGTGTGTAATCTGTCTGTGGAGTAGCTGTTATACTACATGTAAGTACTTTTGATACTACACATAAGCGCACGTGGAATTAAATCTGTTACTGTTGCTGGTTAATGTGACAGACACTTAGGCGCGCGCTTCCGGAACCCTCCCAAGTACTTCTCGTGCGCGCCTCCCACACTTTGCTAAGTATCGATCATGTCAGTCGCCGTGCACAGGCTGCTTCAAACCCTTATTCTTGCCGAGCGTGACCAACGCAGAGCAGGAAGTCCCTCCCTCCAGTTCCTCGCGCTCCTGCCGCCCTCGCTGCCGTGCAGCCCCTTGAGCCGCGGGGAGGGGGCGCCGCTGCGCCGCCGCGCCCGTACCTGTCGGTCCTACTCATCGCGGTGTCTGTCGTTCGAATCCTCAGATGTCCTCATTGCGTGACAGAAGTCCTCCTGAACAGGACACATTACCCAAGGAACATGGTTTAAAAACAGGTGACATTGATGTAGACTTCAGTCAGCTGAAACTTGATGACCAAGGTCAGTGTAAAGATGGAGTCCCGTGCCGTGGCCAGAAAACTAAGTAAAGTTTAAAATCTTCCTAGTGCCCGTTCCTTAAGTCAAGATATTTTTAGTTTACCAAAATATTTTTAATTTACTGGATGGCATCAGTCTGATCATGAATGTGAAGTACATTCTTGTTACATCTACTCAAAAGCTGTAAGGTTACTTAGTAGGTTATTTGAAAATGCCAAATAAACAAGTAGACTTCTGCTGCTGCTTCATTTTCTCCAACCCGAAAATTCTCTTCTTCTGTCCAGTTTGCATCTGTAGACGTTGTACTTTGTTTTCAGTTTTGCCCTCTATGAAAAAAGATTATAATCATTCCAAAAAAGATGAATTCTGGTTTTTTTATTTAATTTTTTGTAACGTTTATTCATTTTTGAGAGACAGAGACAGAGCACAAGCGGAGGTGGGGCAGAGAGAGACAAAGACACAGAATCGGGAGCAGGCTCCAGCCTCCGAGCGGTCAGCACAGAGCCCGAGAGGGACTTGAACTCACGAACTATGAGATCATGACCTGAGCTGAAGTCAGACGCTTAACCGACTGAGTCATGCAGACGCCCCAATTCAGTTATTAATTAAACAGAACTGCAATACTGTTTAATCCCTTTTTTAAATGTTTGCTGTTACTCTGTGTATGAAAATTTAACTTAAAAATCAGAAAAGCAAGGCTTTCAATAAACTCAGAATTGGTGTTAATTAAAGGAAAGTGGCCCTTCTCCCCTGCTCAAGCTTTCTCTCTTTCTCTCTCTAAAATTAAAAAAAAAAAAAGTTTAAAGGGCACCTGGGTGACTCAGTCAGTTGAGTATCTGACTCTTGATTTCGGCTAAGGTCGTAATACAGAGGTCATGAGATCAAGCCCCACGTGGGGCTCCATGCTGAGCCTGGAGCCTGCTTAAGATTCTGTCTTTCTCCCTCTCTCCCCTGCTCATGCTCTCTCACTCTCTCTAGAATAAAAAAGTAATAGATAAACAAATACTGGGAAGCAGATCACTCAGAATAGTACTTTTTATTCAGGGATTACTGAAAACCCCTTCACAAAGAATCTTTATGCTTGGTTTATACTTTGCTGATTTTTATTTTTACGTAAAACTAATAATTGCCGTCATTCTGAGAAGCTTGTTACATAATTTCTCAGAGAGCTTAACATCATATGTAATTTGAGGTGCCTGGGTGGCTCAGTCGGTTAAGTGTCTGACTTCGGCTCAGGTCATGATCTCACAGTTCGTGGGTTCAAGCTGACAGCACAGAGCCTGGAGCTGCTTCAGACTCTGTGTCTCCTCTCTCTGCCCCTACCCGGCTTGTGTTCTGTCTCTCAATACTGAATAGAATAAAAAAGTCCTTCATAGCTCCTTCTGCTCCATTTCTCAGGCCGCAGAAATGATCGAGAAGTAAGTGAAAACTGGTTTGATGCCAAAGAGAACCTGACAGGACTTGGCTTGTCAGGAATACCAGAAAATCAAGTGGAGAAGGACGGAGGGGATCCCAAGTTTACACGAGGTTGGTTGTTAACACTTTACTAAGAAATCCTGAATTACCGTAGCTCATTTTGTAACCATCTTTTGTGTTGTTCTGGGGACTGAACTTCTAGTAAAATTGTTGTAGCTTTCCTTTATAAATATAAAAAATGAGAAATTGGACATTTGGAGGTCAATTTTTCTAGAGAGTAAATCAGTTTGAAGTGTCCATTTCTCTTTCAGAAAACTGCTAAAAGCTTACATCCCAGGTGTGGTTTGTAGGTAGAGGTCCGCGTTCTCCGCCACCACTCAAGGCCGACCGTAGCGCTCTTCCGGGGCGCTCTTTTCCCTTGACCCTTAGCGGACAGTGTCTAGAAGGAGGTGTGTGTGGGGGACAGAGCCAGCTTCCTAGTTTCTGTCAGACTGGCAGGAGAGATCAAAACTGCTTCCCCTCAGTTCAGAACTGATTCTCTTGCAGGAATGTTTTCATCTTCACATAGTCTTTAATTGCTTGTAACAGCTGTGATTCCTGTAGCGTCTGTCTGCTTAGTGGTCGTACTTGTACCGCACTAGTGAAGGCGGGTGGTGAGTCAGATTCGTCTCCTGAGATTGGCTCACTGTAGCCCCCTGCGCCCCCCTCGCCCCAGTGTAAAAACATACAGATAATTAGTGTCACTGTTTTCTCTACAACAGTACGTTATAAAGCAGGAGATTCAAGGAAGTAAGTTAATGAGGCAGGCTGAGTTATTGCCTAGAGATGAAGGACTCTGCCTGAATCCCAGCGGCACCGCTGAAGTAGATTCGTGACCTGAACGCCTGAGACCTTGGCACCCTCCTCTGCAGAATGGGGGTGACAGCTGCTGGGTCCCGGATGCTCGCGGGCATTACGGGAGGTGACGCGTAGGAAGTGCTGGACGTGCTAGAGGAGGAGGAGTCCGAGAACCTTGAACTCCCAGCTCTCCCGTTACATAAAAGTAGGAGCCTAAGCCGCTCTCAGAGTTCACTCAGCAACTGTGTGTGTGTGCCAGCAAGGTGCCAGCAATAGGCGTGGACAGCAGATTGAAAGAATCTCAATTCAGTAAATCCTTTTTGATTTCAGATCAAGTTCTTTTTAAAGTAGAGACCGTGAAAATGCATTCTAAGAATTTTGAATTTTATCAAAAAATGTATCTATAATCCTAATATTTGTGGTTTCCAAAAAGTGCTCCATCAGTCAAGTTATTTGTACCCCCCCCCCCTTTTTCCTCCTGTGCCATTATCACTGCCACGGGCCGATACTTCTCTAGTGGAAAGGTTTTGTTGGTGGGATGTTTCTCCAGCAAAGGAATGTACGCGGGCCTTGGCCGGCAGTGCCCTGGGGGCCGTCTGGGTCCCGTTTGCTTCCAGCATCTTCGATAGCACTTCTCTGAACCAACGACAGGTGAAAGACGCCTTTCTTGGTTATGATGTAACTGATTATCTGGTTAGATGTGACTGCCCTGTTTTCAAGCTGCAGGAGACTTGGATATCAGCCAGTCCAATCTCTTTATTTTGAAGCTGATATGATGAAGGCCCCCAGATCTCACAGCTGTGCTCCGGGTTCTTGGTCTTCAGTCTAGGGCTGACGTTTGGTAACAACGTCATAGTAAGCTCTGCAGTAACAACAGTAAAGGTTTCAGGGTTTTTTCGGATATCAAGACAATAATGATCACCTTCTGTTCTATATTGTTTCTCTACGGGCAGATCTGAAAACTACGGAGCCTTTACGAAAAGATAAAGGGTATTTGATACATGTTGGTGGTCTCTGCCCTTCAGTATCTGAGGTATGCCGGGACTAACGTTTTTGAGTGTCATTCTTAAACCTATTAACTGTTTGTGTTTTGATTATTTTTTTCCTACCTTTCACAGACTTTTATTTTTCTTTCAGGCTGATTTAAGGTCTCATTTCCAGAAATACCACGTTTCTGAAATTTCAATCTATGATTCTACTAATTATAGGTGTGTTTCCCACAGTAAGTGTGCATTAGCTGGGGTCTGCTGTGTGCAGAAGTCCTGAGTGGACGCCAGCCACAGCGGTGGGAAGGTCAAGGGCCATTGCCACAGCGGTTTCCCAGCCCGGTAGAGGGAAGACACATTGACAAATAGCTACAGTCACTAATTAATTCAAGGTGTTCTTTTTTCAATGTTTATTTTTGAGTTGGAGGAGTGTTGCGGACAGAGGATCAGAAACATGACCCACGCTGACAGCAGAGAGCCTGCTGCAGGGCTCAAACCCACGAGCCAAACCGTGAGCTCATGCCTGAGCCCAAGTCAGAGGCTTAACTGACTGAGCCACCCAGGCACCCCAGTCAGTGCTAATCTTTTTTTTTTTTTTTAGTTTTTTTATGAATTTGGTGGAAGGAAAGGGACAGAAAGAGTGGGAGAGAGTCCAAGCAGGTTCCACACTGTCCGCATGGAGCCCAATATGGAGTCGAACTCACGAACCGTGAGATGATGACCTGAGCTGAAGTCAGTTGGTGCTCTTCTCAATCCAATCTTTCATTATATTTTTTGATTTGCCGTTAATGGCTTATTGATTTTTGTGCATTTCATCTTGTTTCATACCATTTCACAGGGGCAGTAGAGTGCGTTCATTCAGCTAGATGGCTTCTGGCTCGGCTCCATTCCCAGGTGCATCAGTAGCTTGCTGGGTTACTTTTCTGTACCTCAGGCTCTTCATCTGTAAAGTGAGGGTAAAATAGGACCTTCAGAGCTGTGAAACTAGCATTAAATAAGTAAAGCAGTATGAGTAAAGCCTAGCATCTAATAGGTGCTCAGAAAATTATACATTTGCTGTTTTTTATTTTAATTACCTTTTAGTTGATGCTTTTATATGGTTTACATCATTTGCATATAGTCATTTCCAATATGTATCGTCCCACTTTCTGTTTTGTGATTATTGTCGGGACATTCAACAGTATCAAATAGTGAGGCACCTGGGTGGCTCAGTCAGTTAAGCGTCCAACTTTGGCTCAGGTCATGATCTCACGGTTCGTGGGTTCAAGCCCCGCATCGGGTTCTGTGCTGACAGCTCGGAGCCTGGAGCTGCTTTGGATTCTGTGTTTCCTTCTCTCTTGGCCCCTCCCCTGCTCCCCGCTATCTCTCTCTCTCTCAAAAATAAATTTAAAAAAATTTTTTTAAATTAAAAAGTATCAAATAGTAATGGTGACAGCTTCATAGAAACGGCCTAACTGGCATATCACTAATAATGGCAGCTGCTTATTTCAGACACAGAAGTCTTTACCAGGTGGGAAAGATCCTGTATGTGGGTGGGGTTGAAATTCATTAAAAATTCTTGCTGAATTTTGTCTTAAATGGAGTCACTTAAGATCATGTGCTTTTTCGATTTGACCTCTTGATCTGTTAATACATTTCACTACATTAAATTCATTTTGTAATCCTGGAAGTATTATTTGATGTGAAATATTCTTTTAGTATTTGTTGCATCCTTTTTTTTAGCTTTTTTTTTTATTAACTTGAAATATTATACATTTTGTGTGGAAATTTAGAAAACAAAATTAAAAAGAAAAATACAAGAGGTCATACTAGTGTATCCATAGTCCTGTGATTTGAAAACCGCTTCCTTTTCACATTTGATGTGTGTCCTTCCGTTGACGCGTCTGGAGCTGGTGCTTACCGAAGGAAGACTTGTTCTCAGATGCTTAAGATTCTGGCTGGATTTTCTGACTTCTTGTTTGGTCCTTTAATTTTTCCCCTGGCAAAATCCTGAGGACATTCTCTTAACATATTCTATCAAATGTTTTTAAAACTTGCCTCTCACAGTTAAACCTTTGCTCCACCTTGAGGTAATGTTGGTGTATAGAGATTAATTGTAATTTCTTTAGAACGGACACCTAGTTGTCCTGAAACTACTAATCTGTGTTAGTCAGATAGCAACTTTGCAAATATTTCAGAGTAAATTTTAACATAAAATTAATAGGGAATTCATAAGAAATGCTTTTATTTCCCATATTTAATTAGGTTTTTTTTTAGTTATTCCAAATAAATGTTCTTCCTAATCCCAAGGAAGTATAGTATGATTTTTATTTTTAAGAGCAGCTCTCTTATCAAAGATAGGTATTTATCCAGTAGTTACAAAGTGAAGTTTGGGACACTTTAAGGTCATTAACAACCTTTTGATTTTCTGTTTTTATATGTTAGGTATGCATCCCTTGCTTTAAAAAAAAACATTGATGCAAAGATGGCCGTGAAAGAAATGAATGGGAAAGAAATAAATGGAAAACCAGTAAAGGTGCGGCTCGTGAAGACTCCTGGGGAGCACACGCTGTCGCTGTCCTACAGAAATGGAATGGAGAGAAGCTCTGGCAGAGAAACGGGCTCCCCTGCCTCAGTTTCGAGATTGCCCAGAACGAGGCCAAGGCAGCTGGGACCTGGGCAAGACCACGAGGTTAGTCTGTTTGGCGGATCCCTCATGCCGTCTCTGTCTGTGCCCTCCTGCAGTGAGGATCTTTGCGGGACAAGCCGCTCTCGAAGCAGGGATCTCGAAGTGGGAATGGGAATGTTACCCTGAGCCTTGGACCCCCCCCAACCTGTTTTTTGTACAAGTCCAGGTGCTCTTGGCGGGGGAGGGGGAATGTAGACCTTTGCAGACCCGGCTAGAGACTCTTTACCTGAATCAGGCTCCTCGCCAGTGCTTTCCGGTCTTTTTCCCTCTTTATTCTTGGACGGCACTGCGGTGCAGGTGGTGAGTCACACCCTCGTCCTTTCTGCACAGGCGACCTTCATCTTACCTCAGGATCGTTAGAACCACCAAATAACGCTATCGTGTGATACATGTGCCAATGCGCCGCATCACATGCACAGGGATGGCGTCACCTGACGCGCTCTCCTCAGAGCACCGCGCCAGGCCGTTGTCTTCTGCTCTAGTTCCTCCTCTTATGATCTTACCCTTTCCAGAGGGTCCTGTAACTGATGCTCTGTAACCTTATTTGTCTGAGCCGCTGGAGGTTGGTCCATATTGTGTGGATAACATTTCACTGATACTCAGGTTTTGACCGTTTTTATTGGATTTCTTATTTTTTCAGGTTTTCGTTTAAATTCCAGCTAGTTATCATGCAGTGTAATACTAGTTTCAGGCATGCAATATCGTGACTGGACACCACCTTCTACCAACCGGTGCCCATCACGCGAACGCACTCCTCAGCCCCACCCCCCACCCCCTTCCGGCGACCACCACTTTGTTCTCTGTGGTTCAGAGTCTGTTTCTTGGTTTGCCTCTCTCCTTTTGTTTTCCCCTTTGCTCATTTGTTTTGTTTCTTCAGTTCCACATAGGAGTGAAATCATACGGCATATGTCTGTCTTATTTCGCTTGGTATAATCCTCTCTAGCTCCATCCGTGTCATTTCAAATGGCAAGCTTCCATTCTTTTGTATGGCTGAGTAATATTCCATTGTGTGTCTACATCTTCTTCCATTCATCAGTCCCCAAAAATGAATAATCCAGTTGAAAAATGAATAGAAGACATGAATAGACCTTTTTCCAAAAGAAACATAGATGGCCACCACACCCATGAAGACATGCTCAGCGTCACTTACCATCAGGGAAATACACGTGAAAACGCGGTGACGCGTCACCTCAAAGTCAGCGACATGAGAGACAGCAGGTGCCGGTGAGGATGTGGAGAAGGGGAGCCCCCTGCACTGCTGGTGGGGTGCGCGCTGGTGCAGCCGCCGTGGAGAGCCGTGTGGAGGCGCCTCGAAAACTTAAGAGTAGAACTGCCTTATGATCCAGCCATCACAGTACTGGGTATTTACCCAAAAAATACAACATTTAAAAAATTAAAAAAATAAGTTCTAGTTCAGACATCATACATACAGTTTGTGGGTTCGAGCTGTGACTCCTTCTCTCTCTGATCCTCCCCTGCTCACGCTGTCTCTCTCTCTTTCTCAAAAATAAATAAAAACATTTAAAATTTTTTAAAAATAAATGAAGTGAAAATAAATCAAAAACGTATCCAAAAATATCTACCTAAATTTTAAAAATAATAAAATGAAAAGGAATTTAAAACAATGGAAAAAATAAACAGGAAGCTAGATCCTGTTTCCCCAGAGCTGGAGCTTTGCTGCACTGTTCATCTGTACTTTGACCAGTAAACTTGGTAGAGGGGAGGGGTTCATGCTGGTCGTCGAGGGAGGGGCCTGCTGGACTTGTTTCAGTGGAGAAGCACCTGCAGCAGGGGTGGGGGACAGGCAGGTGTAAGTGGCCCTTTCCTCCACTAGGTGGCACTGGTCTTGCCCCCGAAGGTTCTCTTGGCTGATGGATGGGATGAATATGGCCAAGCTCTGCTCTCTAGCCCCAGGTTGAAAGATTGCATCCCTACTCCTCCCGGAACCCTCACAGAAGAGTAATCAACCACCTTCTTGCGCTCCCCAGTTTCCGCCAGAACCCTGCTTTCACCCTGCCCATGTCCGAGCTTTTTTTAATCTCAGGGGTGCAACGGAGTTTAAAACTCCCAAATTTTAGGGACTCCTACAGCACAGATCCACACTGTTCCTCTGGGGGAGGGTCTCCCCGCACTTTTGTCGTTTGCCACCACCAACCTCCCCCACCCCACCTGCAGTGGTTTGGAGTTTATGGGGAAACAGCAGACAGCCTGCACCCTGCTCGCTGCCCCCAGCCGGAGTCCCACTCCTGTGCCTGGAACAGTGCAGCACGTTGGCACCCCCTCTTCTTGTGACCCAGGGGATCCTCAGACCTCACTGTTACTCGTGGGACTGCACCCCGCTTTGCCACCTGAGCACCTTAAGCCAGGCACGTCCCTCACCATAGTGGAGTGCCAAAAATCCAGATTTTGCCCTCCGTGGCTTATACTGCTTTGCAGTAGCCTCTGTAAGCAGGCCCCCTCCCCACAGCCACACCCACGGTTATTTCTCCAAGTCACCTCTCCCCACCTGCTACCTTCCAGAAGGTGGTGCCTTTCCTACTTGTAGACTCGCAGGTTTTGTTTCTCAGACCTCCACTTGAGCTGTAGGGTGGACGGAATGATTGGTAACCATCGAGCTGCGGTCCAGGGATGAGCCAAGCTGAGGCTGCCCCTGCCCCGCCATCTCCACTCCTCCCTCGGAGTTAGTTCTTGTTTAGCGTGTGAGATAGGGGCACCTTTCTCTTCTCAGATTCCCGAGGTTCCTTCCTTCCCTTCACTTATTCAGAGGATACTCCCTGTGCTCAGCAAGAGGCGGGGCCTGGCCGTGCTTCCTGCTCACGGTGCGGCCGGGCACACGGCCTGCCCTCTGTCTGAGCTTCCTCATCTGAAAGTGGGAGTAATAGTTCCTATTTCGCAAGTGTTATGAGGTTAACACAGAAGAGTTCTTAGAATAGTGCCTGGCACAGAAAATGCATTCAGTCAGTGTAACTATTACTGTTGCTGTTTACCAGTGATTTGCCTCTTTCTTAGAAATCTCCTCTTTTCTGTGGTTGAACTATCAGTTGTATCCTAAACTCTTACTTATTCAAGTTATTACGCACCTGTTGTATACGTAGGTACTCTAGGCACTGGGGTAGCAGCAGTGAACGAAACAGACCAGGAACTACGTGTTCTGGTGCAGCCGAACGCTGGTGAGGTGGGGGTGGTATTAGGCAACTAAGGAAAATAGGTAGTAGTCTGGCATAGATCCAGTATTTCACATATCTTGCCCTGTCTTTTTATCTAGACTTTAAAGTCTTAGCTCTTCCTTTTTTAAAAAAAACTTTTATGGGATATAAGTGCTTTCCTACAATTTATAGATTACTTGCATGGTTAATAGTAATTAAATAATCATTTTAATTTTGTCTGATTATAAGATTCATGAGTGGAAGGAGTTCTATTTTATATCACTAGTTTTCCCTCCATAGTATGTGGCCCACTTCTGGACACAGAGTGTATTGATTGCATATTTAGTAAGTGAAATGTAGAATATTTATAATTACTGTGTAAACCAGCCTTCCTCTGTCAGGTTGGCTAACAGAATTAAGCCTCCACGCCCTAAGCCTAAGAAACCCCCTGTATAAGGTGAGTTAACCTCTCTCCTGTGCACCGAAAATGGAACCAGTTCTGTCCTGTGTTTGGAGAGATTGAGAACGTGGTTACCTTCTGTGTTCTGCGGTTCAGCTGAAGCCTCCCGGTTGGGAGGGGCTGATGTAGACAGAGCTTCAGACGTGTCGTCACTGCTGTTAGAGGCCGGGTATAGCCTCGTTTCTTTTTCTTTTTTTCTTTTTTTCTAACTGACATGGCTTGGAACACGGCTCAAGTAAGTCTGCTTGATATAAATAATCCCAAATCAAAGTAAATTTCTTAGGAATTTGGGTTTGACCGTTTATAATTGTAAATTCTATTTTAATTAAATGAGCCGGAGTGTCTATACAATGGTTACTGCTTTTAAGAAAACTTTGCACCGTTTGTTCAGGGTGTCAAGAAGAATTGTAAACAGATTGAATCTACTAAATTATTACCTGATACGCCTATTCAGTTCATACCTCCAAATACCTTGAATCTGAGCAGCTTTACCAAAATCATGAAGAGACTGGCGGAACTGCATCCAGGAGTTAGCAGGTAACGACTTCCGGCGTGTCTTCGGTGGGGCCCTCGTTCTGTGGACAGACGCGGTTCGGGGCAGTAGCTTACGCACATGTGGGATGTGTTGCTTTGGAAAGGACGTGTGCTCATGTGGGTTTTCCTTTTGCGTAGAGACTGTATTCTAGATGCTCTCCAGGACGTAAGAGCACATCATAAAGGTTTCCTGAGCGGCTTGTCTATTAACACGATTGTGGAAATGACTTCATCTGTTCTGAAGAACTCTGATTCCAGTTAGGAATAAAAGAAGCAGCAAGAGGTAAATTAAGCATATCTTTTATATTTAAATATAAGCATGTCTTTCCTATTTTAATATTATGTAGATAGTGTAAGCCATTGCGGTGTCTGAGTGGCTCAGTCAGTTGGTCATCTGACTCAATTTTGGCTCAGGTCATGATCTCAGAGTCACGGGATCAAACCCCGTGTCAGGCTCCACACTGAGCATGGAGCCTGCTTAGGATTCTCTCTCTCCCCCTCTACCCCTCTCCCCCACTCATGCTCGTTCATTCTCTAAGATAAAAAAACATTTTTTTAACTATTGATTTTGTTTTCAAATAGAAATAGTATTAAATTTACTTTTTTAATGTTTTTTAATTTATTTTTGAGAGAGAGAGAGAGAGAGAGAGACAGCATGAGCAAGGGAGGGTCAGGGGGACTGGGAGACACAGAATCCAAAGACAGACTCCAGGCTCTGAGCTGTCAACACAGAGCCCGACGCAGGGCCCGAACCCACGAACGGTGGGATCATGATCAGAGTCGAAATTGGACACTTAACCAACTGAGCCACCCAGGTGCCCCCAGAAATAGTATTAAATTTAAAAATAATATTATAAAATTAAAAAGCAAACATACCGTATTAGATAACTATTAGTGCAAAACCAGTTACCCAGATTTTAATCGGCTTACACAACTTACATCTCCTAGTTTGTCAGGACTCCGGCGCAGCCTAGCTGAGCGAGTGCTTTCGGCCTCGGGCCACTTGTGGTGCTGCAGCAAGATGCCGCTTGGGCCGCGGTCGCCAGGAGGCTTGACGGACGCTGGAGGGTGTGCTTCAAGGGCGGCTCGTCCCCGGGACTGTGGGCCACGTGGGCCTCTCCTTGGGGCTGCTGGAGCGTCCTTCCAGTGTGGCAGCTGGCTTCCCCAGAGAGAGAGGAGCAGGCGGACCTGCAGGTCTGTGGCCTCGCACTCTCCATGGTTTCTGCCGCATTCTTTTTTTTTTTTTTACGCTAGAGTATTTGTACTTTATTTATTTCTTTTTTATAGCTTATTGTCAAGTTGGATTCCATATAACATCAGGTGCTCTTCCCCACAAGTGCCCTTCTCCATGACCATCAATCCCTGTCCCCTTTTCCCCTCCCCCTTTAGCCCTCAGTTCTTTTTCAGTATTCAAGAGTCCCTCATGATTTACCACCTCTCCCTCTCTCACTCCCTCTCCCTGACTCTCTTTCCCCCTTCCCCTCCCCATGGTCCTCTGTTAGGTTTCTCCTGTTAGACCTTTGAGTGAAAACATATGGTATCTGTCCTTCTCCGCCTGACTTATTTCGCTTAGCATGACACCCTTGAGGTCGATCCATGTTGCTACGAATAGCCAGATTTCATTCTTTCTCATTGCCATGTAGTACTCCATTGTATATCTAAACCACAGCTTCTTGATCCATTCATCAGTCGATGGACATTTAGGTTCTTTCCATGATTTGGCTATAGTAGAAAGTGCCACTGTGAACATTGGGGTACATGTGCCCCTATGCATCAAGTGCTTCTATATCCCTTGGGTAAATCCCCAGCAGTGCCACTGCTGGGTAATAGGGGAGTTCTTTTTTTTTTTTTTAATAGTTTATTGTCAAATTAGTTTCCATATAACACCCAGTGCTTCTCCCCACAAGTGCCCCCCACCATGACCATCACCCCCTCCCCCCCTCCCCCTTCAGTCCATGGTTCGTCTCCAGTATTCTGCCGCATTCTTCTAGATGGGAGTCACTGTGTGCGATCCACACTCCAGAGGAGGGGAGTTAAGTTCCACCT
>PJEM01017694.1:0-21151 GCA_004023845.1 Helogale parvula
GTCAACAATAGCCAAAACATGGAAAGAGCCTGAATGTCCATCACCTGATGAATGGATCAGGTGTGGTATATATATATATATATATATATATATATATATATATATATATATATACAATGGAGTATTACATGGCAATGAGAAAGAATGAAATCTGGCCATTTCTAGCAAAGTGGATGGACCTCAAGCATGTCATGCTAAGCTAAATAAGCCAGGCGGAGAAGGACAGATACCATATGTTTGCACTCATATGTCTAACAGGAGTACAGAAGAAACCTAATGGAGGACTAGGGGCTCATGGAGGCATAGGGGCACATGAACCCATAGTTCATAGGAGCACTGTCAACAATAGCCAAATCATGGAAGGAGCCTAAATGTCCATCACCTGATGAATGGATTAGAGGTGGTATATATATATATATATATATATATATATATATATATATATAGGAAAGTGGATGAACCTCAAGGGTGTCATGCTAAGCTAAATAAGCTAGGTGGAGAAGGACAGATACCATATGTTTGCACTCATATGTCTAACAGGAGGGCAGGAGAAACCTAATGGAGGACCAGGGAGAGGGGAAGAGGGAGAGAGAGGGACACAAAACCTGAGAGACTATTGAATACTGAAAATGAACCGAGGGTTGACGTGGAGTGGGGAGGGGGAAAAGAGGTGGTAGTAATGGAGGAGGGCACTTGTGGGGAAGAGCAATGGATGTTATTTGGAAACTAATTTGACAATAAACTATTTATTAAAAAAAAAGAAAGAAGTAAGGAAAGATCTAATGACTACTCAAGAAGTTAATTCAGATGCGAGAGGGCCTGAACTAATATAGTGGATAGGAATAGAAGGAGTTAAATTCAAGAAGTATTTTAGAAATTGAAATTATGCTATTTATTTTTGACTGAATGAAGGAGCTAAGGAATGGAACAGAGATGACTCAGACATTTTGACAATGTATGTCTGATTGGTGATAGCACTGAAGAATTAGAACCTACAGGAGAAGGACAAAGTTCCTTAGCAGACAGAATAAGTCTAGTATTGTACATATTAACTACAAGTACCTATGAAATACCCAGGTGGAGATACTGAAGAACATGATTTGAGAGCTAAGAAAGGTTGTGATTTGAGATAGAGAAATAGGACTCAAAATTTAAAGTTGGAAGCTGAAGAAGTTGTAGGGATGTGTGAGATCACTTCTGAGGTAGCAGCATATTATTTGCCCAAATCAGTGTCGAAATGCTTTTGGTTATAAAATAAACAGAAGAAAAGGAATCAGGATGCAGTAACATGAGGAGGAGGTAGAACTCAGAGACAATATGGAGGAAAGGAATCAGTGGAGGACAACACTAAAGTAATAACCCAGAAGAGGTACAAAATGCAACCAGGAGCATAAAACAAGAGAGGTGACCTTGGAAAGAAAGAGGAATACCTGCCTCTCCTTCCATGAAGGAGAGGAGATAAGCTTGGCTTAAGATTTTAGGATATGATTCAGCTTGAGATGGAACCTAGGGGATGGGAGATAAGGGAGTTTATGCCTTATGATTGCTATTTTCTCAGTGAGGTAGGAAACAAGATTCTCTGTGGAAGAGACTGGGCTCTGATGGGAACTTGAAGAGAGTGATAGAAGTTTATAATGGCCCTTGTAGGGTGTGGGAGAAGTAGCTGACTAGACAACTAAAAGGATTGCTGGGCAGTGCTGAAAGCCTAGAAGAATTTGGAAAGCATAAATAACTTGTTCTTCCTTTCTCACTCTATCATTGTATGGCAGTCTCTCTTTCATCTCCTGACTGTTTTCTGCTCATTTATAATTTGAACAGGAAAGAAATTTCCAATACATTTAAATCCTAATTCAGACAAGAAGAAAAAAAGTCTTGAATTTCAAACACCTAAGATAAATTTTCTTGAGGTTTTATGTTTTAATTATAATTAATTGGTACTTGTCCCTACTGGCAGGACCAAATGTTCATTATAAAAACTTGGAAAATAAAGACAAATAAAGATAGACTAATATTATCCATTGAGAAAATAATTGTAGATACTTTATTCCTTCCAGTACTTTCTATAAACACAGTTTAATTTGCTTATTTTATATGATTGTTAATCCTAGATAAATTTTTTGTATCTTTCTCTTTTCAGTTCCTTAAGGTTTACAACTGTTTTTTTTAATTATTACAAAAGCAATTTATGTTCATTGTCAATTTTTGAAAATACAGAAAGACAAAAAGATGAAAATGAAATCACTCATAATCCCATCATCCAGAGGTAATGATTCAGTTGTTAAGGTTTTTGATAAAAGCTTTTATTTCACATTTTAGAAAACATTTTCTAGCAATATTTTCTGCTAATATTTGATCCTAGTTCTTCTTCATTAAGTTTAAATAGCTTGGACCATAACAGAATTTTACCTAGAGAGCTCCTAATCAGAGCAGCCACTGCAGACAGTCCAGTCAGCCTTACCTTTCCCCCACATCCTACGGGCAGAGGTAAGGACTCAAAAAACAGAGTGTAGAGAGAAGGAGGAAGCATTGTCATTCAATGCATTGTCAGCTTGTATTCAATAGCAATGTTCCTGTCTTTGAAAAAGTATGAAGTATAGTTAGAAACAACATGAATCCAGCTCTTATCATGAATATGAAAGCTATTCTCCTTTCCCTCCCCTGTTGCTTCCTACCCCACAGCTGACTTCTGTCAATTACTATGTCCCCAAGCAGTTGTGCCTCTAGAAATTCATATGGGAGGGGTGTTTAAGAGAGAAATAATCTCAGGCACTGATATAGCACTGTCTAAGTGTCAGACAGTATTCTAAGTGTTTTACAGAGATTGATTTTATTTAGCCTTCACAACAAAACCAAATATAGGTAATATAATTACTCCCACTTTGAAGAAAATGAAGCTAAGGTATGAAGAGATTCAGTAATTTGTCAAGGCACATTCTTCAAGTGGTGGAACTAGGTTTTAGACCTAAGCAGTTTGTCCTGGAATGCTGCTGCATTCATAAACCCTGCATGGTATCTGATTATAAGGGTAGCTGAGTGATTGTATGTGACATAGGGCACATAATTTAGCCTCTTTGAAAATGTGTGCTGGACATTTGGTATATAATATGTAACTTACAGGGTTATTGGGAGAATTGCATGAGATAAGAATATGAAGGAGGCTCAAGCATCCAAAGTTTCAGAGCGAAGGCTTTGAGGTCAGGCACAAATAGTAGAGTCTTATTCTGCCACTAGATATAACCTCAAATAGACCATTACTCTTTTCTGAGCCTCAGTTTCCTCATCTGCAAAATAGAGATCATAATTCTTATCTCAAGGGATTGATGTAAGGATGAAATGAAACATGTATGTGCTTAGAACATTGTTTTCTTAAAGTATTTTGCATCAGGGAAAGGACTTTGTAAGCTTAAGATCACCATAAAAATAGATTTTGACTTTATTTATGAAATAGACAATTTTCTATTAAATTCTCCCATAAGGTGGCACCAGATAAGAATCTAACTGTATCCTGAAAGTTTAGACAAGACTGAAGGAAATCAGGAAATTAGCTTTTTTTGATGATGGACGTTGATGGTCATTTTCACAAGACAAGGTGGGATAATTTTAGCCTCACAACTGGATTGATATGGTGTCCCATTTCTTAAATGATAGATAAGTGATTTACCAAAAAAATAAATATTTGTTTATAAAGGTTCAGATAGATATATTGTTTCTGATTTCCTAATGATAAGGCAGAAAGATGAAAGACACTAAAATGTTTGAATTTTAATATTTAATGAACATAGTATTTTTTTCAGTCTTGAGAAATAAGGTTATATTCTCCTCTTTTATGTGATGAAATTTATTTTCTTGAGAACTCAAAATATTCCTTCTGCAGAAACTAGGAATTTGAGTGTTTTTGCAGTGACCACTTAATTGATACTGGGGAGAGGAAGAGCATCCTGTTCTCTACAATGTCCTCTCTTACCCCTGAGACCTCATCTCCTACTAATCTTTCCTCATCTCTGTAGTAGTCACCCAGGCCTACTTGTTGTCCCTCTAACAGCCCAAGCACACTCCTACCCCAGGGATTTTGCATTTACTATTTCTACTACCTAGACAATATCCTTACAGCTACCTCTCTTATCTTCTACAGGTGCTTGAATATCACCTTCTTGGTGAAGCCTTGTTTAATCACTTCATTTAACATTGTGGCCTCTTCACACCTCTCAGCTTTCTTATCCCCACTATCTGCTTATATTTCTCCATCGTGTTCACCAAAAGTTGATACCATGGGCAGAATTTTACTTATTTATTTTGTTCATTGTCTGTCTCCTCTGGCTTCTTGGATGTAAGCTTCCTACTAGCAGAGATTTTTGTGTGGTTTGTTTGCTGCTGTATTGCTAGGTCTTAGAACAGTCCCTGACATGTTGTAGGTGCTCAGTAAATGTCTGATAAATGAGTAAATGAACTCTCCAAAGTAAGACAAAAAGCAGTTGTAATTTCCTGTGGTAAATTACTGTTTCATAAATAAGGCTCTGGCCCAGATGTCAGATCAAATGCAGTTGGGCAAGTTGCTTAGGTGCTATGCTCCAAATGCAGAATTTCAGAAAATGTTTCTCTCTGCACTTGTAATTTAGTAGGCTAAATACCACCAACCCCCCTCCCCCGTTCATATCCACCGAGAATTGTGAATGTAATCTTATTTGCAAACAGGGTCTTTGCAGATGTAATCTTGTTAAGATGAGGTCATAATGGATTAGGGTAAGCTCTAACCAAATAGATGATGTCTTTTTAAGACAGAAATTTGAACATAGACACACAGGGAGATGCCATGTGATGAAGAAGACAGAGATTATAGTGACATGTCAACAGGTCTTGAACACTAAGGATTGCCAGTAACTGCCCAATGCTAGGAAAAGGCAAGGAAGGACCTGTCTCTAGAACCTTTAAATATAGGATGGTCCTGATGACATACTGACTTTGGGATTCTAGACTCCAGAACTGTGAGAAATTAATTTGTTTTTTTTTTCTTTTAAGCCACCAAATGTGCGGTAGTTTGTTATGGCATCCTTAAAAAACTAATACATATAGGAATTGGACTCATTCATTCAGCCATTAATTCACTGTGCAAACATTCTTTGAGCATCAGACAGTGTGTTAGATGATGATAAATAGCCCAGTTCTTCCTGTCCTCTAGTTGCTCATAGCCTAGTGGCAGAAACCAAGAAGTAAATGGAAAATTATTGTAATGAAAGTGTTATGAGAGAATGAAGTTCAAAGAGCACAGGAAAAGGAACATTTAATCAGTTTCGCTTGGGGAAAAGGAAGATCAGAAAAGGCTTTTCTGAAGTGGTAACTTTTGAATAAGCCAGATGGACAGAGAAGAGAATAGCTTTGTAGGCAGAGAAAAATATGTGCAAAGGAACAGAAGCAGAAGAGAATGTGGCATTATTTGGGAAGCACCTGAAAGTTGAATTCTGCCACAGTAGCTGGGAGTGGAGTGGATACAAGTGTAGATGGCTGCAGTAGAAATGACCTGTAATAAACCAGGTGAGACATACAGAGAGTTCTAAGAAAGGAGAGCATAATCTCCTAGAAATCAGCTAGTAGTTTAGAGATCTGGGATTGTACAGGTATATTGATTTTGGTGTTTAGGTGATTGGTTCTGGACAAGGTTAGGAAAGGAGGGAAACTTCCTTATTGTACAAAGACATGTTCTGTTTTAAGCTGGGAGTCATTATAAAGAGTTATAATTCATAATTTCACTTTTTAGTGATTGTGTGTGTTTGAGTCTGTGCATGTGAGGCGCAGGGGAGAAAGGGAGAGAGTGATACCGGGTGATGGGATCTGAAATATAATCATTTAAGAAGTATCACATTTAAGAGATTTTGTGGTAGTAGAACATTTATTGATTGATCTTGAGTCTGAGTTTGTATCACAGTCCCATTTCTTTTTAAGCCTTGCAGTTTTATCTTTTGGAGTCTTACTTAGTCTCCTCCTCTGTAAGTTAGTATTCACTTTACTGATATCACAATGTTGTTGTTGGAATAATCTGAAATAAAAGTGTTTGAAAATTCTTACAAAGCACTATATAGATATGAATTATTTTAAGAGATATCTCAGCACTAAGGGGGCTTCGCAGGTAAGTGACTGATTCTAAAATTCTGTAGTTTACTCTTCTATTCAATCACCCACCTAAATCAATGTGCTTGGTTCCCATTTTCCAAATATTCTAATGCCTTAAAATCAACCTGAAGTTCTTTAAGAATTACGTGAGCTAGAAAACATGAAAACACTTACCCTGAATCCTTCATAACTGCCCACAAATATGACACAAAATTTCTGGTCAAAAGCCTCTGTAGGAGACATGAATAAATGAACAACCACACACACAACATCAAAGGTGAATTAAAGACCTGAAATATGTCTTCAGCCTCACTATTGGATTTCAGGTCACCTACATCATTCTGTGACTGAGAAGGCTAATTTCTGCTGTTGCTAAAAATTGATAGGAACATACAGTCTGAAGCTAGTTATATGATCCTGTGTTATCCTACTGCCTTTCTTTTTTAAAAAATTAACTGCCTTTTAAGTTTATTTTCATTTTTTAAAAACTTCCAAATAATTTTTATATCATCATAATCTGTTTAATTGTCCTTCTCTTTCACTATACTCTAGGATCCTTAAGGACAGGCACTGTATTTTGTTTCTCTTTTTATTTTAAATCCTTAGCACCTAGATTGTGTTTTTTATATATGGTGGTTGAATGAATGAAATGAAAGTATTTGAGAAGAAGATTTATACAGGATTCAACAAACATTTATATTTTAAATTTGGTTTCATCAGTGGCCAATAGTAAATAATAATTAACACCCTATAGGACCATTATAAAGACTGAACTGGTCAATAATTTTTAGTATGCACAATGGACTTACACTATCGAACACAAAAAATATTTTAAAAATATGCACATATTTTAGCAGGCTTGTATCATGAACCTGTGTTTACAGAAAATGAGTTTTGATTTATTCATTGCTCCTAATACCATTCTTGGAGTTTTTATTTCATCTCCTAGCAAAAACAATCACATTCTTAACTCAGTCTCCAGTATGAAAATAGGTCATTGTGATAGGTCCTTAAGAATACAAATACACATGGAATTGATATTTGCAGTTAGATCTGAGTTGGATAAGTTTTCATTGTACAAAATATTATAAAGCAATTTGTCTTACCCATAAACCTCCCTATTTTTGATAAGAGATTTACCATTCAGAAAAGCCAGGCAAAGGGAATTGAAAAACCTTAGCAACAGATCTCTTAGTCACTGGATATTTATTATAGAATATTTCTTAGTCTTGTTTAAAAAGGAAACAATCATATTTCCCAATTCATAAAGATATATTCTGCAAATTTTAAAGGCACTTTTATGTGGCTCTCCATAGGACTGAGTCACCTGTGTCATCTGTAGCTGAGAAGTTTTAGATACTAGCACAGGAAAAGTTAAGGGTCAATGTAAAAAATTCAGTTGAGGGGGAAACAGATGTTACCAAGATGATAAGTGAGGAATTGGGGGAGGTGTTCTACGTTCAAGGAAAAGTATAAGAATGGCAGTAGGTGAGAAGATACAAGTCAGGTTGGTGAATCTGATAGGTCACAGTGGAGGGTTCATTGGTGGTAGGCCTGGATATATAGGGAGAGATGAGTAGGGTAGAATTTTAACCTCATTTTTTATGCAGTTGAGAAATTTTGTGAGGATTTTGCAAAGTGCAGTAGGGATCAGCTACATACTTTAGGAAAGTGAATTCTGAAATAGTGTGAAGAAAGGATTTGAGGGACTGAGACTGGAGGCATAAGAAGAACCATGAAACTCTACCGTAGTCAAGGCCAGAGTAGAGCCAGAGAGGTAGTAGTGGGGGTGGAAGGAGGGGACAGACACTAGAGACTGGGGAGGTAAGGAGTCTCCACATTCCACTCTTATGGCAGCCACATTGGGGCACAGGAGTGAGCATTATGGGCTGGGATACGTTTTTTGTTCTTCCCTGGAATTTAGCAGGGACATGGAGCTAAGCTATAATGATAAGATGGATTTTCAGAAGTAGATGGGGTACAGAGCCTACGTTCTCTTTTGCAGAGGGGTTTGGGCTAGATGTGGGCACTAAAAGAGGAAATATGAACCGAGGCCAATGACAATGTGAATTGTCTTACCCTTCCTTCCTTATTCTTCCCTTACACTCATCACCTTCTGTTCTGAGGATCTTTGTAGGAGCAGGACCCTGAACTCCCTCCTAGGGTATCTGTAGATGTATAAACAGCTTCACTCTGAGAAACTTTTTGGAAACATTCTGTGCCAAATCCTAATATTACTGCATTTATTTACATTTTTCTTAATTCCCTGCTTGTGACATCATATAAAAATTAGCAAATTCCAGAAAGCAACAACATAATGCAGGAAGTTAAATCAGTATCTTCTTTATATAATTATAGCAAAGCCTGCCTCCTCACCTTTGGTAGAGGGCAGTAAGCAATTTTCACCTTTGGTAGGTTGCTGGTAATTTCCAGTCTTGAAGATGCAAAGGGACAATTGAGATAGTCTAGTGAGAAAAAGTCTTCTATTTAATCAACTTTCTCCCTGCCATTTAACAAAAAGAACATTGAGTTGCAAGTCATCAATTAGTTCTATGACCTTGGCATTAACTTCCCAATGCTTTAGGTGCATAAAGGTCTTAATGAAGAAAATAATGAGGTCATAGGTATGAGAGTGCTTTGAAATTTTTTGAGAACAGATGCAGAAATGCAGAGCATTGTTTTTTTGTTACTCCTGAAGGCCTCATTGCTACAAATTTTCAGGTTAGATTGATTTACTCAACCATAGACTTGTTTGTCCTCTACACTTTTTCTGACATTAGTGGTTATTTTCCTGTAAGTACAGTCTGTTTTCAGTGATCAGCAAATCAGTTGTGATGAGTGCTAGAAATGGGACTCAGACCCAGGCAAGACTTCTAACTCAAAATCCGTTTTCTTTCCAGCATGGCATCTTATAAAATGTATATGTGTGTGAGTGTGGGTGTGTATGTACGTGTATGTGTGTGTGTGGGTGAGAGAGAGAGAGAAAGAGAGAGGGAGAGAATGTGTTTGTTGTAGGAGAAAGGTTGAAAAAGCACACTCAGGGCTTTATTAACTGAAATCAGCAGCTCTAGTATGCTGTCTAATCAATCTCTCTCCCTTTCCCCAGCATTTCTTCATTCTATTCTCCATTTTTTAAAATCAATATTTCTCTTCCTTATCCTTTTTTTATTGTTTACTTTCTGCTTTATATAAGTTGGTGATAACATTGATGGCGGTTGCTAAACACAGGGGTTGACATGGTAGAAAAGTTTTAGGATTATTTTCTGTTTTCTTACTTTGTTTAAGAGAAGCCTATTATTTGAAGGGTTTTTGATCTACTAAAAACCATTGTATCCTCTGTGTTTCCAAGCCACCTCCCATGGTCAGAGGTCCAGCTAACCTATCTGCCAGGATTGTTTCCCCAGCAACCAATGTTATTTTCGAAAGTTGTATTTCTGGGCTTTTCAGAGCCTTACCTCCCTCCTTCAACTGGTTGAAGTTATACCTCATTAGACCATTATGCAGCCACTTCTCCAGATACTACTTTCCCCCCTTTGAGTAAGTTGATGGCATCGGCTGGTAATGAGCATTGCTGCTGCAGTGGTAGAGTGCAGCTGAAGTTAGAGAAGATGCTTGAGAAGCACAGACAGAATCAGGCCAACCTTGTCTTTTTGTAATGGATTTGGCTCTACTAAAGTAAGTGGGAAATTACCTGGAACTTGAATAAAATGCATCCACTAATAAAGTAAAAATACATGATTCCCTACTTTGTGCAAAGCACTCTTTTAGGTCTTGGGGATACAGGCAAGAGTTTTATATTTTGATACATTTTGAATTCAGTAAGAGAAATAAGGATCTACAATGCAAGATAGAATGTGTATCACCTGCTATAATATAGAAGAATGTAGCATAAAGGGCACAGAGTTTTAAAAATGTTTTTCCCTTTCTTTAATGTTCTTAACGAACTGAGCTACCCAGGTGTCCCAATGGAACAGAGTTTTGGTGACAGAAAGGGTAGAAGGGAATTTTAAAGGACTCTCTGGACACAGAAGTGACTGTGGCTAAACAGAGTTAAAAAAAAGAGGGAAGAAGAGATAAAAGACAACTTTCAGTAAAAGGAGTTTAATACCTTTGTGCCCTGAGCAGAAGGCAGACACTGGGAATATGAAATGGAACTAAGCACACCAAAAATTCTCTGCCTTACACAGTTTATATTCTACTGAGGAGGACAGGCAATCAACAATATACATAATTAATTAGATAGTGATCAATGCTGAGGGGAAGGAATAAAATAAAACGGAGGATATGGAATATAGAGTGGGTAGAGATGGTGGTGACGACAGGTCTTACTGAGAAAGGAACTTTGGAAAATGGATCTGAGGGAAGTGAGAGCACAAAGTAGGCAGCCATAGGAGAGTAAAATGGGAAGGAAAGATTCAAGGAAGCCTGCCTAGTGTGGTAGAAGCACAGCAAGGAGGCCTGGTGGCTGAAGAAGAGCTGGTAGGAGTTGGGGTAGGGTCAGGGGTCGGGCAGGGAATGGGTGATGAAATCAGAGAAGTGTTGGAAGGCCAGATCCTGGAAGGCCTTGTATGTAGATCATGTAAATGAATTTCAGTTAAGGGACAGGTTTCTTTGTGTCATAAGTGAAGAGAAGTATTGAAGACATTAAATAAAAATTGGAAAAATATTTCTGCTTCCTGTTCTTCAATGGCTTCTTATATAGGCACCTTTGCCTGGTACCGGAGGGATCGATGTGGGTGTAGGTTGCCAGCACTGATGTCAGTTTGAAAACAGACAGTGGGGAAAATTGAACTTAACTGAGAAGGTATTTGTATTTAATGGTAAATTATTGCCTTATAGATTTGGAAGGATCTTAGATTGAGCTGATGTGATCTTATAATTTTATTGGTGAAAAGATAGGGACTCTAGGAGAAGAATAGAGACCAAGGTCATAGAATCAGTTATTGACAGACTGAGGACTAGAATCCATGTCAGAACTTTGAATGACACCTGCTTTTCATTATCAACCCAGTGTGTTTGCACAGAGGTCCATGCACATTGCAGAAGGGATAGATGAGGGAGTGCTTTTGAGCTTGTTTTTCACATAAGTCCTTTTCCATTAAGGACAAGAACAATCAAAGGACTCCTTCTCACCTCTCCCTGGAGAGCTCTTCTATGTCTCCCTTGTTGGCAATTGCCCATTTATGTTATAAACCCATTGAGCAAGGAGTGTGCTGATTTTGTGGTTCACCTCTCACTAAGGCCTCCTTAGTCCTCTGGTAACTGATCTTATTTGACTGATGATTGCAAATCATCATATAATGTTAATAATATTAGTCTCTTAACTGAAATTCATTTAACCTGGCTCAGCAGACATTTTATGCATGTTATAGTTCCCTGTTGGGACTACTGGGGCTGATAACCAAGGAAAATGTGATCAGAATGGGCTTAAATGGAAATAACATATAATGAGGCTGGCTTAACACTGGGGTTTTGAATTAGGAAACTGCATTCTAAAATGCTCAGTTGCAATAGGAGATCTTTGTCATGATTCTGAGGGGATTGCATTCAAATTGTGATGTGTTCTTTGCCACACACCTTAGTTATCTTTTCACTTCAGTATATCAAATACTAAATGTGAAACAGGAAGGTAAAATTTGAAATTTATTTGTCTTAGTCAATTGTGTGCTCATGAAAATATGCCATTCTTTGCTAAGGTCATCATTCATTCAGTCATTTATTTTGAGGCTATACGATACAGGGAAAATACTATGTACTTTGGAGTCAGAGAGTCTAGTTTGAATTCTTATCTTATGGATTACAACCTGTGTGACCTTCAGTAGGTTACTTAATTTCTTTGAGCCTCCACTTTTTTTCCAGAATGAAATTAACATCTATTTAGTATGGTTGTTACAAGAAAAAAATAAGTAAATATTATAAAATGTCTAGTATAATGTCTGCACATGGTAGGCACTTCATTATCATGTACCACTGTGTACTACTACTCATGGTTAAAATGTAGAAAATCAGAAGATGTAGTGAATGCCTGAGGTGATTGGAGAGGGCTTTTTGGAGGAGGTGACTTTTGAGATGGATTCTGAAGGGTACAGAGCAGGTTACCAGATAGATGCAGAGGGCATGGAAATACAATCAGGTAGAGGGAATAATTTGCTTGAAGTCTAGAGGTAAAGATGAAGCTGGGGAGATAGGTCAATGGGAAAAACAGAACATTTATAGTTTGATATAATTTGAATAGTGACAGGAATGTTCTACCCTCTAACCCATTTATAAATAACTCCTTCATTTAGGTGCCAAGATAGGCATATGCAGAATATAAATTTGCATTCTTTGCATGTTTCTTTCAAAATGCAAACATTCTTTTACTCTTTAATTTTTTTTAATGTTAATTTATTTATTTTGAGTGAGAGAGAGAGACATAAAAAAAGAGTGAGCAAGAAAGGGGCAGAGAGACAGGGAGATAGAATATCCCAACAGGCTTTGCACTGCCAGCTCAGAACCTGATGTGGGGTTGAACTCACTAACTGAGATCATGACCTGAGCTGAAACCAAGAATCAGACGCTTAACTGACTGATCCATGAAGATATCCCTCAAACATTCTTTTAGAATATAAAATCAATCCATTTCAATTTAAAATTTTTAGTTTATTTATTTTGAGCAAGAGAGAGAGCAGGGGAGGGGCAGAGACAGAGGGAGAGAGAGAATCCCAAACAGCCTCTACACTGTCAGTGTAGAACCCAATGTGGGGCTCACACTCTCGAACCATGAGATCATGACCTGAGCTGAAATCAAGAGTGGGATGCTTAACTGATTGAGTCACCTAGGAACCACAATTCATTTCATTTAATAAACTGAATGTGTTTACATTTTACTGAGGAGGAAGCCAAGCGTTGTGCCAAGCTTTGTGCTAACCACTAGGAAAACTACAATTAAAAAAAGGAATTGAACTCACCCTCACATAACTCAAAAAAATAATGGGAAGGCCAGTCTACAAAATGAGTCACTGAGGTGCTACTGCTGAGGAATAAAAATATGTACAAAGGTAGGAGTATTGTTGGAGCTAGAGCCTGAAAGATAAATAGGATTTCTAATTAAAAAAAAAACATTATTAGGACTTTAGAGGGAACTTGTTGAACATGATTTGGATAGCTTGGGTGTCAGAGAATCCTTGGGAGGTAGGCTGCAGAGGTGAGGGTTCTACTTCACAATTGTGCCTTTGGCTAGCCCTTCCCTTAGAATAAGAATGCAATTATTTGTAGGTTCTGAGAAGATATTTGAGAGTGTAAACTCTATTTTCCATGCTCATTAGCACAATAAATGTGTGGTTGATGTTTGACATATAAAATATGAATTATGCATGAGCAATAGGGATGAAATGTTGTCATGATAAAAATTTAATTACTATACACTATATTGCTGATGAGACAGCAAATTGAAAACCACTGACAAGTTGTCTCAACAGTGAAATGTGTTTGATGAAATGTCCAGTCAATGATGAGATAATGAATTATGCTACTAGAACTATGATAACTATAGCTTTGCAAAAACTTCCCAAAGGAAATTGAAATTACATAAGTGAATCCTTGATTTTATTTTTGATGACAAGGAATATGTGTGATGACATAATAATAATAATAGACTAGAACTTTCTGATTTTTCAGAAAGGATAGGGCATAGATATATCCTGTTACAAATTCAGGTGATTTTCCATTTTATTTTATTTTATTTTATAACATCTGGAAATATTTCAATATTTTGGGGATGAAATGAAGTATTTATTGTTTATATGCCACGTACTCTGTGCTTTTATAATTATTAAGTCAAAACAATATCAATAGCTCCATTTTTGCCAAAATGGAATCTGAGGCTCAAAGTAGATAAATGACTTTCCCAATGTCAAATGATTTGAAACAGAACTAAAATCCCAACTCAGATCTATCTGGTTTCAAATCTGCAGATCTTTTTACTATAAACATTGTCCTTATTGGTTATTGATTAAATGAATGCAAATAATTTGTGTTACATTTGGAAAAATTGAAAATGAAAAATTGGGCCTTGAAATCTTTTTGATATAAAGAGAAAATACAGTTGATCAGTTAGCTACTTCACACTTTGATCTCTGCCTTAGCTAAAACTTATTGTCTGGATCAATCTTTCTTAACTTGGTTTGCTTATTTGAATCTAATGAGGGATATTTTAAAAATATGGATTTCTGAGCTTGCCACAAATATATTCTACTTTCTTGTTTCAATATATTTCAGTATGGAACTGATTTTATAAGGTTTTCTGTTATTCTAAAATGCACCCAGGTTTGGGATCTGCAGTTTAGCTTATGTGATAAGTGTCTTTTTCTTACTATTATCTCTGCCTTGCTGTATAAACAGCTGCCTAGATTGTGGTTGAAGTTCTATTTTATTTGTTGATGTTATTGTTTGTTTGTTTATCATTTTGGGGAAAGTATAATATTAGGAAAAGGACAAGTTTAAACTCCTCATAATTCTTTCCAAAGAGAGATCAATGAGGCACCTCTGTAGGGAATCAAATTTTCTTGCTAAAAAGTAGATCTATTATAAGAAAGAGGAAGTTTTAGAATTAATGTTTAGAATACCAAGCAAAGCAAAGCTGAGATATAATTTACAAACAGTAAAATGCATAAATCTTAAGCATTAGGCTCAGTGAACTTTGATATTTGCATATTCTCATGTGACCACCACCCAAAAGTTCCATCACCCTGGTCACCTGATGCTTTTTTCCAATCACTTCACTTATAACTCTCAGGCTTTTTTTTCACAATAATAGTTGTGCCTCTTCTAGAATTTCATGTGACTAGAATAATACAAAATGTATGCATTTGTGTCAGGCTTCTTTTGCTCAACATAGTGTTTTTGAGTTCATTGATGATGCAACCATTCTTCCTTGTATACTTTTGCATTGTATTAATATAACACTTTTTTGGTCCATTTAACTATTGTTCAGTTATTTATGTATTTTTGCTATTATTGTAAATAAAGCTACCATGAAGATGTTTGTAAGTAAATACATTATGAATATAAGTTTTTAGTTCTCTTGGAAAGATAACTGGGAATGGAATTGTTGGAGCCTAGGTAAATATTTTTTGGCTTTAAAAGAAACTGCCATATGATTCTTCAAAGTAATTGTACCATTTTACACTCCTGCCAGCAATGTTTAAGAGTTCTGGTAGCTCCACAGCCTCAACATTTGCCATAATAAACATTTTTTATTTTAGCCATTTCAGTATGTTTCCAATTTCTAGCACTTTTTCAAAGTAGAAAATTTATAAGCAGTTTTTCATCTTACTTGAGAGATTAGTTTAATAGAATAATACTTCATTAAATGGTGGACAATTAATACTTGCACTCTGGTAAGCACCAGAGGACAGGGTAAAGAAGAAAGTAGGTAAGAACTATACTTTGGAATAGCTCTAGAATAAGAGAGAACATTAGTTGCTGTTTCTTAACAGATACAGTGATTGAACTGTTTAGCTTAGACTTAGGGGGTTATATTACTTTTAACTCTTGATCTAATTTATATCTTTATGCTCTAATACATGAAGTAGATATTAGCTTCTAACATTTTATGTAGCATTGCTTTAACAAAAGTTACTGTTTTTTAAGAAAAGAACAGAAAAAATCTGATTGCTAAAGACCTACTTCTTACAGATAGTGTTCCATGTGTATGAAGTGACTAAAATATACATTTCTAAATAATGTGGAGGTTTACTTGGTGATTCCTAGGTAAATTTCAGGCATAGTATCTAACACAGCTGTATGGGCAATTCTTTCAGTCCTAACACCCACTTCAAACATCAGCATCATCTGACCTTTGAAGATCTTGTCATGGGTCAGCTTGTTAATATCTTGTACGATGCTCATGGGGCCATTTCACCAGATTGATGCCTGATAGGCAGAGCTTACTGTGTGGTCTCTAAGCAAAGTAGAGGTACGACTTTGGATATACATCTGGATGGACGGTTATTCATGTAACCAGATTTAAGGCAGGTATCTTGAGACCAATTTTGTTTAATGAGCCACATGTATAATTTTAAGTTTACTAGTAGTCACATTAAAAACAATAAAGGGTCGCCTGGGTGGCTCAGTTATGTGTTTAACTTCAGCTCAGGTCATGATCTTGAGTTTGTGGGTGTGAGCCCTGCGTTGGGACAGCTCAGAGCCTGGAGTCTGCTTCAGATTTTGTGTCTCCTTCTCTCTCTGCCCCTCCCCAATCATGCTCTGTCTCTTTCTCTCTCAAAAATGAATAAAAATTAAGAAAACGGTAAAAATAAATGGATAAAATTAATTTTAATAATATATTTGATCTTTAACTCAATACAGCCATCCAATATATTATCATTTCAACATATAATCAATATAAAATTATTAGTGTTTATATTACTTTTTCCCCCTAAGTCACCATAACTCCATATCTTTTTACACTTTACAGTTTAATACAGCTTCTCAGTCATGCTAACCACATTTCAAGTGTTCAGTAACCACATGTGGCTAATGGGTACTATATTGGACAGTGTAGCTCTAGATATTGACTTAGTAAAAACTACAAATTGGCTCCTAGAAATTTATGCTCTTGTCTTTCCAAAAAAAGTTCAAAAAGGATTATCTTTTTGGTTTTTTTCTACTGGGCCTTTAGATAATGTAATCAGAGCCTTGGGAAAGGATATAGATTCTCTGCTAGCACCTGAGCATGCTGTCATAATAACTTAGCTGTTTTAATTGCACACCTACCCTGTTATAGTACTTTATCCATTATCATGTATAAGTCTCACAACAAACCTGAGTAATAGGCATTGTTCACATTTTGCAGATGAATTAACTATGACTCCAAATGGTTCTGTCACTTGCATACCTGTCATTTACATACCTGTTAGGTACAGTTAAAGAGCACAAGCAGGATTTGATTTCAGGTACTACTTACATGTTCTGAGTTTCCTCCCTCTCCCAGGAAACCACGCTCATTCCCTGCTATTCTCATCCCTCCTTCCCTTCTTCTCTTCTTTCCATTCTATCCTGGGAATACACACACAAGACATACTCCTTTCTCTTGAAAAATTCACAGTTCAATAGCAGAGAAATATAAAGAAAAATTACAACATAGATATATAAATTACAAAAGAGCTAGGTGGGCACCATTACAGAAGTGTAAACTCAATGTTTTGTTCACTGGGAAGAGTTGCCAAGTCTCTGGGTGGTTTTACCACCCAGGAAGGATGTTCAAATATAGGGAAGCAGTTGGGGAATCATATTTGAGCTGATCTTGAAGATAACCAGATGAATGAGGGGGAAACAGGTATTCTTGGGATTACTGGGTATGAAAGCAGAGTCCCATTGTATGATCTACTGTGATCTGGTGACTCTAACATGAAAGTCCCAATGGATCAAATGATTGGAGAGAATTTCAGTGTGGCAAGAGACTTGAAGTAAGAGGAAGAAGGGGAGAGGTATGTGAGAGAAGAGTAGTTACAGATATTGAAAAGTTGGTTGAAGTAAGGTTAGAAATGTCACTCTGGAAAACACTGTGGAGATTCCTCAAAAAATTAAAGATAGAATTACCTCCGATTCAGCAATAGCTGAATTATCCAAAGGATACAGGAATGCCGATTCATAGGGGCACATGTACCCCAATGTTTATAGCAGCACTTTCAACAATACCCAAATTATGGAAAAAGCCCAAATGTCCATCCACTGGTGAATCGAAAAAAAAGATGTGATATATATCTATATATCGATCTCAACAATGGAATACTACTTGGCAATGAAAAAGAATGAAATCTTGCCATTTGCAGTAATGTGGATGGAACTGGAGGGTATCATGCTAAATAAAATAAGTCAGAGAAAGACAGATATTACATGTTTTCATTCTTATGTGGAAGATGAGAAACTTAATGGAAGACCATGGGGAAAGGGAAAGAAAAAAAAAACAATTACAAACAGAGGGAGGCAAACCATAAGAGACTTTTAAATACAGAAAACAAACTGAAGGTGGAAGGGGATGGGACATTTGGGGACAGGGAAAATGGGTGATGGGCATTGAGGAGGGCACTTGTTGGGATGGGCACTGGGTGTTTTATGTAAGTGATGAATCATGGGGTTTTATGTAAGTGATAATCTGAAGTCAAGAGCACACTGTATACACTGTAAGTTAGCTAAGTTGACAAATTATTTCAAAAAAAGACAGTGACAGGATGGGGCACTTGGGTAGCTCAATTGGTTAAGAGGTTGAGAGTAGACTCTTGATATCAGCTCAGGTCTTAATCTTACTGTTGTGAGTTCAAGCCCAGTGTTGGGCTTTTCATTAGGCTCTGTCTTGGGCTTCACACTGGGTGTGAAGCCTACTTAAAAAAAAGCCTGTGAAGGGTTATTAGATATTTTTATTATTTATTTTTAAGTTTTTTAATATTTATTTTTGAGGGAGAGAGACAAAAGAGTGAGCAGAGGAGGGGCAGAGAGAGGGAGACACAGAATCTGAAGCAGGCTCCCGGCTCTGAGCTGACACCACAGACCCCAATAGCACACAGCCCAACAAGGGGCTTGAACTCATGAACTGTGAGATCATGACCTGAGCCAAGGTCGGATACTTAACCAACTGAGCCACCCAGGTGCCCCTAGATATTTTTAAATCAGAGCTGTTAAAGGATATTTTTTTTTTGTTGCAGCTATGGAAACCAATATTGTAATTAGTATTATTAGTTAAATAAAACATTTTCTACATAAAATATGAGTGTAAACTGGTCTCCAGTTTTTCTTTTCAAAATCTATAATGCTGTATGCATGTATATATACAGAATATTTCACATACACAAATTGATTTCTTCCTGGAAACATTTTATAAGTAATGTGAGGATCACCATTAAGCCCTTTTTAGAAACATAATAACTGTTTCCCATGACACCTGAGACACAGAGGTTTGAAATGATTTGCCAATTTTACTGGTTAGTAATAGAGTTAGAACTAGAACCCAGATCTCTAAACTCCTAATTTTTGTGCTCTTTTCATCACCTCACTTTGTAGAAGTTTTTCCTGTGACCATTAATCCCAGTACCTTTGCATAGGTTTTTTTCCTTTATAAAAGACTTTATCTCAGGTGTTAGCTAGACCAGAATCTGATAGAGATCATTTGCACAAAGAATACATATGTTCATCTGTCATTTATCATAATTATAATATTAAAAAATAACTTTCTTATTCTTTTAAAAAGTTGTGTGGAATTCTATAGTATGTACCTTAATTTATTTAGCTATTATTATTTCATGAATATTTTGGTTACTTCCAGTTTTTCACTATTATAAGCAGTGCTGCAATGCATGACCTTGTACAGGTATCTTAGTTCAATATGTTTTTACAGGATAGATAACCAGAAATGAAGCCAAAATTTTAGTAGAAATAGTTCTTATATGAGATTGTACTGCACATTCTTGCCAACACTGGATGTTATCAATCTTATTTTTTTATTGGAGATATAATTAACATACAAAATTATATTAGTTTTAGGTATACAACCTTACGATTACATATTTATATGTATATATGTATATATATGAAAATGATCACTGCAATAAGTTCCTCATCATACATAGTTACCATTTTTCCTTATGATGAAAACTTTTTAAGATCTACTTTTAGCTACCTTAGATATATATAATGCACAATACAAAATACGAACAATATGTTATTGGTTGTAGTCAGTATGGTACATATTATATCCCTATGTCTTTGACCACTTTTACCCATTTTGCCCATCTCCCCAACTCATCACTCCCATTTCTGGCAACCTCAAATCTGTACTCTATACTTATGAGTTTATTTTGTTGTTGTTATTTTTGTTTTTTAGATTGTGCCTATAAAAAAGATCATACAGTATTTGTCTTTCTTTGTCTGACTTATTTCACTTAGCATAATGCCTTCAAGGTACATTCACATAGCAAATGACAGGATTTTATTCTTTCTCATGACTGGATGATATTCCATTGTGTATATATGTGGATAAATGATAGATGATAGATAGATAGATAGATAGACAGACAGACAGATAGATAAGTAGGTATTATTATCTTCCTTATCCATTTATCCACCAACTTAGGTTTTTCCATATCTTGGCTATTGTCAATAATACGGCCGTGAACATGAGAGTGCAGATATCTCTTTGATATCCTGTTTTTATTTCTTTGGATAAATACCCAGAGTGGAATTGCTGGATCATATGGTAGCTCTTGAGAAACCTCCATACTGTTTTCCATAGTGGCTGCACAAAATAACATTTCTACCAACAGTGTACAAGGGCTCCCCTTTCACCACATTCTTTTTTTTTTTCCCATAATATTTTATTGTCAAATTTGTTTCCATACAACCCCCAGTGCTCTTCCCCTTAAGTGCCCTCCACCATCACCACCACCTCTTTTCCCCCCTCCCCCTTCCCCCTCAACTCTCAGTTCATTGTCAGCATTCAATAGTCTCTCAAGTTTTGCATCCCTCTCTCTCCCCAACTCTCTCTCCCTCCTCCGCTCCCCCTGGTTCCCCATTAGGCCTCTCCTGTTTTCCTGCCAGACCTATGAGTGCAAACATATGGTTTCTGTCCTTCTCTGCCTGGCTCACTTCACTCAGCATGACACCTTCAAGGTCCATCCACTTTCCTACAAAAGGCCATATGTCATTCCCTCTCATTGCCATGTAGTACTCCATCGTGAAAATATACCACATCTTCTTGATCCATTCGTCAGGCGATGGACATTTGGGCTCCTTCCATGTTTTGGCTATTGTTGATATTGCTGCTATGAACATTGGGGTACATGTGCTCCTATGCATCAGCATTTCTGTCTCTCTTGGGTAAATCCCCAGCAATGCTATTGCTGGGTCATAAGGGAGTTCTATCGATAGTTTTTTGAGGAACCTCCAGACTGTTTTCCAGAGCGGCTGTACCAGTTTACATTGCCACCAACAGTGTAAGAGGGTGCCCATCTCTCCACACCCTCTCCAACATCTATAGTCTCTTGATTTGTTCATTTTAGCCACTCTGACT
>PJEM01017695.1:0-21150 GCA_004023845.1 Helogale parvula
GTGGGTGTTGACAGAGGGGCAGGATACTTCAGTCCCTGCTCAGCCGTGAACACTCACGTGGCGCCCCTTCCAGCCCCGGGGCTGGGGAGACCGGGGAGGCCTGGCCCTCGGCCCTGGGAGCACTGTCTATCCCAGTGCAAAATCACGCCAGGGGACAGTCAGCAAAGGTTCCGCAGCCCTGGCCGGGTCTGCAGGAGAGGTGGCCGTGCCACTGGGTGCCAAGTCGGTCTCATGGGCGGAGGCGCAGAGGTGGCCCTCACAGTGCCCACGACGGGCTGCGTGGAGGCCCCAGGCCCTGCCACCGCCAGAGCTCACGGGCCCATTTCCGGAAAGCTGCAGGGCCTATGGGACAGTTAGCCCACTTCGATTCTCTAGCTGCTCTGTCACTTGCAGATGGAGGGGCACACCCAGGCCCAGTCCCCACGTCCCTACAGAAGCAGAGGCGAGTGCTGGAGCGCTTGGTGAGCAGCGAATGTGAGTATGGCCTCCAGTCCCACATCTCTGACACCCGAGGCCCACCTGTTGGGCCTCCACCCCGGGCACCGCGTCCACTGTGTGGGCACCACAGCGCCTCACCGCCCAACGTCTTGGAGGCAGGATGGCCTTTTCAGTCCAGTCCATCTGGGGCTGTCAGTGTTCCGGGCAGTGGGGCTCTGCCCAGCGGGAACGCACGGCATGGAGAGAGGAGGGACACGGGACAGAGAGGGCAGTGTGACAGCGTGACAGTCCCTGCAGGCAGGGACGGGGGAATGTGAGTGCATCTGGGGTGCCCGAGCAAGGCCGCCAGGACGAGGAGACAGTCAGCCACTGAGGGCAGGGGGCGGAACCGCACACAATGGCCTGGGCTGGGGGTCACCCAGCGGGAGGGCGGGGATCCCCCAGCACGGGCTGCGGGAGGGTCGGGAATGGAGGGTTGGAAACATCCAGTTAGGAGAGGTCCTCTAACGCTTTGGGTGCGGCTGCCCGGCGGGTGGTCATAGTTCCTGGGCCCCCGAGTCCCAGGGGAGACACAGGAGGGGCGCAGGGGCTGCTCAGCACTGACGGGAGGCCTGGGTCCTCCCCCAGCTGGGCCACACCCTCTCCCCCTGACCCCAGGCAGGCCTGGCTTTCCTCCCCCGGGGCTCAGTTTCCCCTTCTGCACAGTGGTGGTCAGATGAGAGGGCCAAGGGCCCCACCAGTCCTGAGAGCTTCCCCCCCACTTCCACGGGGCTGTAAGCAGTCTGTTGGTGACATGTCCTTGGAACCCTGGGGGCGTAGCGCATCCTGGACCTGGCTTCCCCAAGGCCCTGGGCCTAGTAGACATACAGGGTGCAAAGCCATGAACAACTCTGACTAGGAGTGTAACGTGTGGCCGATAGGGACCAGAAGGACGGGAGGTTTTAGGTGGGTTTTATGAGCTTGGAGTGAGGAGTGCCTCTGGGCACAAGTACGCGAGGGCTGGCTGGTCCCACCGAAATAGGGCTGCAGCGTGGCCCTCTCGGAAGGTCCCTGCTCAGCTCTGCCTTCTCCACCCTGGGGATTTGATGATGAGCCGCTCAGAACTTTCCTGTGGGCCTTGTAACTGCCAGAAGGTCACGGCGTCCTTGGGGGGAGACCACGTGCTCTGGGCTGGGATGGGGTGGGGCTGAGGCCCACCCGCAGTGAGAGCGGGGCAGAGACGCGGCATCTCCAGGCGGGTGTGGACAGCGCTGTCGCGGACGGGTTCCAGCCCCACCGCCAGCCGGCCAGGCCGGCCCCCCTCTCCCCCCGTCCCAGCAGCCTATAAACATGTGCCTGTTCCTCTTCCCTCAGAAAATAGAGATGAGACCCTCCCAGGACCCCTCGTTCCCACGGCCACCACCCCGCCCTGTTTCTCTGCTCCCTCTTTTTTTTTTTTTTTTTTTTAACATTTATTCATTTTTGAGAGAGAGATAGAGTGTGAGTGGGGGACGGTCAGAGAGAGAGAGAGAGACAGAATCTGAAGCAGGTTCCAGGCTCTGAGCTGTCAGCACAGAGCCTGACACAGGGCTTGAACCCACGAACAGTGAGATCATGACCTGAACCGCAGTTGGACGCTCAACCGACTGAGCCACCCAGGCGCCCCTTTCTGCTCCCCTTTCTAACGAAGGTGTCTTGCAGTCAGTCTTGGCTCCTGTGCCCACTTCTCTCTGGGCCCGCCCCCATCATCCCACCAGAATGGCTCTGTCCACGTCCCTGGTGATTCATCCTCACACCCCACTGTGTCCGCGCTCCACGCCTTGGTGGCCAGTTTCATGGCATCAGATGCAACCCATGTCCCCAGTCACAGCCTGGGCCAGGACAGTAGGCCCCATCTTCTCCCCTGCTCGTTCCTGGGTCAGCTCCAGCCACGCCCCTCCCTGGGCCCCGCCCTAGGCTGCCCGTCTTGACCCTTACGGTGCCCCCACCTTGTGTTAAGGAACAGCCCCTCTTCCATGCCCGGCCCTCTCCCATGGTGCCCACTGCGTTCCGACGCTATTTCCTTTACTCTGGCTGCTGTCTCTTGCTCTCTTCTGCAATAGGCTTGTGTCCCCAGTGTCCCCAGTGCCCAGAACACATGGGACACCTTCAGAGCACCTGGTGAATGGCAGCCCTGCAGCTGGCGGCCCGTTCACAATCGTGATTGCTGTGCTGAGTCACTGCACTCCCCCAGACCCCCGTCTCTGCCTGGAGGGCAGTTCCAAGTGGACGCGACCCTGGCGAACAGCCGGTCGCGTCTGGCAGTCAGGCGTCTTTAGCGCAATCCCACTAGACCAGGAGTCCACACCCGGACACGCGCTGGGCTCACGCACACATGCCAGGCCTTCCCAGTGCCCAGCACGGTGCCTGGCACATAGCAGGTCCAACACGGACGCACACTGAGTCGGGGGGGTGGGCAGGTGGCTGGGATGTCCAGGGCTGGGAGCAGCCGGGGCGGAAGGAGAGGAGGTGGCTGTGAGACTGGCTGGGGCGGACCCTGGGTTGGAGAGCCAGGCAGACGGAAGTTCAGGGGAGGGACGGACGGCTGTCACCAAGGCAAGGAGGCAGGGTGAAGGCCGCCCTGTCGGCCCTCTCTCCTCCCCATTGGCCCCTCTCGCACCCGCCCGAGCTTGCTTGGCTTCCCTCCCTTGGGCCCCCACCGTGCCCATCCTTGGGGGGCGACAGTGTGCTTGCAGTGTGGGTGGACCCCGGGCTGTTCTCTCTTGTGCCCCAGCCAAGAGCCACATAGCGCTGGATGACTTCGTGGAGATCACCAAGAAGTACGCCAAGGGCATCATCCCTGCCAACCTGTTCCTGCAGGACGATGACGATGACGGGCTGGCAGGCAAGAGCCCCGAGGACCTGCCGCTGCGCCTGAAGGTGAGCGGGCCGGGGCGCAGCGGACACGCGCTCTCCGTGCACCCTGCCGCCGACCAGGCGGGGCGGGTGGCGTCCATGCGGGGCGGGTGGCAGGGCCCCTGCCAGGCACACGAGCCTCTGGTCCCCATAACAGAATAAGGATGCATCCTCAAGAAAGGGGACTTTCACGTGCACTCAGGCTCCAAACCAAAGGGCGCTGCTGGGGGCGGGCGTGCTTGGGAGTGACAGACGGGCACGGGCGCCCTCCCTGGGCCCTTCGCAAAACGCTACAGGCAGCAGGGTGGCAGGCTCCGGAGCCTGACGTTCACTTCGACTTTGTCCTTGTGAAAAATGATCCGTCTACGGCACGGAATGAAGGTCGGTTTTGCGAAGCTGCCTTTCCCAGAAGCAAAGTGCCGGCATTCAGAGACCGTGAGGACCCTGCCGGGGCCTGTCTGTCCAGATCTGCGGGGGAGGAAAGACAAGTGCAAGTGCGAGGAGGTCCCCGTGGGCTGGCCGGACGGAAGGGAGACCCTCGTGCCCCCGCTGTTGGCCCACGAGCAGCGGCAGGCAGCAAGGAGCGAGCCCGGGGCATGCGAACGAGTGCAGAAGGCCCGGGAGGGCGGGCCGTGCCCTTTCCGTGACAGCTTTCACTCCCCTGGTCACACTGTGGAGGCCACGGTGCAGGCGGGGCCCCGGGTCAGCTCTCTGGGTACCACGGTTCTGGAGGCCTGGCTGCCCAGCCCGGGCAGGTCCGTCAGCATGAGCGGCTCTGAGCCAATGAATGGGCACGAAGCTCGTGGGGTTAGTCGTCCTTGGATCCATGTGGCGCGAGCTGAGTGGGGGCCAAGGTGAACCACCATCGGGGGCAGAGGGGCAGGCAACGGCTCAGCCGCCAGCTGAGGGCGGGGACAGGAAGGGTGGAGGATCCGTGTGCTGGAGACGGCTCTGCTAGCACCTGCCAGGAACCTACATGTGGAGGCTCAGACCAGGACAGCCGGCGTGGTGGCCACGCTCAGGACCTGCAAGCTGAGTGAGTCCCCTGAGGACCTGGCCGGGGAGCCTGACAAGGAAGGTCATGACTTTACTGAAGGTCCACATGGACAGGCCCCGGGCTGTGTGTTCTTGGGTGGCTGCTCTTAGTCTCCTTAGAACTTGAGAGAAGGGGGCTGGGGCCCTGGCCGTCGTTCTGGGCTAAGACGAGGTGCTGCCGAAGTGCCAGTGAGGGTTAGAGGCGAAAGGGTGAGTCTGGAGAGCCCGCTCTGTCCCCGCTAATGCCTGCTCGCGAGGCAGCCCGGCTGGGACCGTAAATTCTCCCCCCCTCAGTGCTGTGACACGTCTCAGGGGCCTTTTCAGGAAAGAGATTTCAAGTATTCTAACAAGCGGTGCCCGGGGCTCTGTGTTTCCCTCGGGTCTTGAAACCGTCAGAGCACTTTGATGCCTTTACAATTTGTCTCATTAAATGTCTTTTGCAAAAGAGGAGGTGAATCCTGGCAGGGGTCCCTAAAACCGAGGCTGTTGCAGCTTTAAAAAAAATTTTTAGTGTTTTTATTTATTTTTGAGAGAGAAAGGGAGACAGCGTGAGCAGGGGAGGATCAGAGAGAGAAGGAGTCACAGGATCTGAAGACAGGACTCCGGACTCCGAACCCCACGCCAGCCTTTCCTGGCAGATGAAACCCTCCTAAGAGTAAATGTGGTCATGTCTCGAAGTCCACATGGTTTTCACGTCCAGTCTTTGCGAGGTCCGACGTGTGCATGCTCACTTGGGTCCGAGCCTTGCCGTGAGCTGCCTGGTCCCAGGCGTGCCCCCTGGTGAGCAGCCCATCGTCACACCCCCGGCCTCTCCGGTCAGCAGAGCGGCTGACGACCTCCGACCTGGCCAGACCGTGCTGTGCCGTCCTGTCGTAGAACTGACTCCCTGCTCTGTTCTGTAAAAGTCTCTTTCCTGCTCCAAGAACAGCTTGTTTGAATTTGTTGGACTTTGTCTACTGAAAAGGTTTTCCGTTTTCCAATTCAGTGGGGCCCCAAGAGCAGGGCCTGGATGGAAGCAACTGGGAGGGGGAGGCAGAGTTGGGACCCTAAGAGGCAAGGACTCCCTGGTCCTCGCGGCCCGGGTGCCTCCGTGTGCTGACAGAGGCCAGACACCGTGGACAAGCTGGGCATTAGGTCCGAGTCGCCTCATTGTCCTTTAAAGCTCCACTCAACCATGCTGTGTGGCCTCAAGGGCAAAAATAAAAGGTGTGAATAGTTCAGGGTCCAAGGGGAGAACTTGAGACCCAGCTCGAGGCCCAGCTGCAGGGCACGGAGGAGACCACAGCAGCCCTGGATCGGGTCCCTCTCCTCTGGAACATGCCCCAGGCAGTTGCTTCTTGGGGTTTTGGTCACCTTTGGCTGATAGCCACATCCTGCTGTGATCGCTTGGTGATGCTCACTGGGGAGCCCCTCCCCCCCTGCCGTGGCCTGTTTTCTCCTCTACACCCCGGCAGGGCAGGCAGAGAGAGCCTGTCCGAGGGCACGGGTGGAGGCCGCAGTGCCCACCTCACTGGGCCAGTGGTGGGCATCCATCACATACCCCTCAGGTGGGCTCTGGGTACCGCCAGGCTTCCGCGCCCCCACACGTCACCGGGTGAGCTTGTGTGGTTTGGGGTCCAAGCCTTTGCCTCTCTCTTGCTCCCCCGAGCCCTGGCGGGGCCGGGAGCCTCTGGGAGTTCTGCAGAGAAAACCGGGCAGGTGTGGGGGCCGGCTCACCGCCCCCATGTTCATTCATCCTTCGCTGCCTCAATGCCCGAGGGTCACCCCTGCCCTTTCCACCGGGTGCACACTGCAGACATGGCCATAGAGTTACGTGTCCACTCTCTGCAGCGTGGGTGTGTGCCGGTGGGCCATGGCAGGCAGCTGGTCCTTGGGGTCCCTGCCACCGGCGAGCACGTCTCCTCGGGCCCCTTACAGATGAGGCCCCCACGGTTCCCATGTGCAGGGAGCTCCCTCTGGAGCCCATCCAGCCATGGCCGCTCCTTGGACTGTTCAGAGCCCTGCATGTGCTTGGAAATACGGGTCCTCTGCCCTTAGCGGCTGGGGGGCCAAGGCGCAGCAGGGCAGTCCTTGCTGGGGGTTGGGGGTGGCAATCAGGTCACAAGCCCACTCCCACGCCGATTGCCCAGGGCTCCTGCGTCCACAAGCGAGGCCTGGTGGGGAAGGGTGAGGGGAGCCTGGTGCGTTCCCCCAGGCACTCGGGGTCCCAAAGGGGACACTGTTCACAGGAGTCTGGGATCTCTGGCAGGAGATTGGGACAGGAGGGGAGCCAGGGGACGGGCTCCAGGGGCCCAGAGGAGCAGGACCAGGACCCGCAGGCCCGGGTAGAAGGGAGGGAGGGTCCGTATGGACCGCCGGGCATGGGGAGGGCATCTTCACGGGGAGAGGGTTTTCCTGGGGAGGGATCTGCTGGGACACGGGCCCAGGGGTGAGCCGTCAGCTTTGCACAGAGCTCGCGCGGCTGACCGAGGCATGAGGACGGCAGAGGGGCTCCTGTCCCAGCCTGCTTCCAGCACCCTGCTTTGTCTCCCCCCCTCCCCCACCCCAGGTGGTCAAGTACCCCTTGCACGCTATCATGGAAATCAAGGAGTACCTGATCGACATGGCGTCCCGGGCGGGCATGCACTGGCTGTCCACCATCGTCCCCACTCACCACATCAACGCACTCATCTTCTTCTTCATCATCAGCAACCTGACCATCGACTTCTTCGCCCTCTTCGTCCCCCTGGTCATCTTCTACCTGTCCTTCGTCTCCATGGTGATCTGCACCCTCAAGGTGTTCCAGGACAGCAGGGCCTGGGAGAGCTTCCGCACCCTCACGGGCCTGCTCCTGCGCTTCGAGCCCAACCTGGACGTGGAGCAGGCCGAGGAGAACTTCGGCTGGAACCACCTGGAGCCCTACTTGCACTTCCTGCTGTCCGTCTTCTTCGTCATCTTCTCCTTCCCTATCGCCAGCAAGGACTTCATCCCCTGCTCCGAGCTGGCTGTCGTGGCCATCTTCTTCACGGCCACCAGCTACATGAGCCTGAGCACCTCGGCCGAGCCCTACACCCGCAGGGCCCTGCTGACGGAGGTGGTCGCTGGCCTGCTGTCCCTCCTGCCCACGCTGCCCGTGGACTGGCGCCTCTTGAAGCTCTTGGGCCAGACCTTTGTCACCGTGCCCCTTGGCCACCTGGTCGTCCTGAACGTCAGCATCCCCTGCCTGCTCTACGTCTACCTGCTGTACCTCTTCTTCCGCATGGCACGCCTGAGGGACTTCAAGGGCACCTACTGCTACCTGGTGCCCTACCTGGTCTGCTTCATGTGGTGCGAGCTCTCCGTGGTCATCCTGCTCGAGTCCACCGGCCTGGGGCTGGTCCGCGCCAGCCTGGGCTACTTCCTCTTCCTGTTCGCCCTCCCGATCCTGGTGGCCGGCCTGGCGCTCACGGGCGCCGTGCAGCTGGCCCGCTGGTTCCTGTCGCTGGGGCTCGCCAAGATCGCCGTCACCGTGGCCATGTGCTGCGTCCCGCTGCTGCTGCGCTGGTGGACCAAGGCACGGTTTTCCGCGGTGGGCGCGGTGAAGTCGCTGACGCGGAGCTCCCTGGTCAAGCTCATCCTGGTGTGGATCACGGCCCTCGTGCTCTTCTGCTGGTTCTACGTGTACCGCTCGGAGGGCATGAAGGTCTACAACTCGACGCTGACGTGGCAGCAGTACGGCTTCCTGTGCGGCCCGCGGGCCTGGAAGGAGACCAACATGGCCCGCACGCAGATCCTGTGCAGCCACCTGGAGGGCCACAGGGTCACGTGGACGGGCCGCTTCAAGTACGTGCGCGTGACGGAGATCGACAACAGCGCCGAGTCGGCCATCAACGTGCTGCCGTTCTTCGTGGGCGACTGGCTGCGCTGCCTGTACGGGGAGGCGTACCCGGCCTGCGACGGCGGCGCTGGTGGCAGCGGCGCCCCCACGGCCGAGGAGGAGCTGTGCCGCCTCTCGCGCCTGGCCAAGCACCGCTGCCACATCAAGCGGTTCGACCGCTACAAGTTCGAGATCACGGTGGGCATGCCGTACAGCGGCACCAACGGCGCGCGCAGCCCCGAGGAGGACGACGTCACCAAGGACATCGTGCTGCGCGCCAGCAGCGAGTTCAAGGACGCGCTGCTCGGCCTGCGCCACGGCAGCCTCGTCGAGTTCAGCACCGTCCTCGAGGGCCGCCTGGGCAGCAAGTGGCCCGTCTTCGAGCTCAAGGCCATCAGCTGCCTCAACTGCATGGCCCAGCTCACGGCCGCCAGGCGGCACGTGAAGGTCGAGCACGACTGGCGCAGCACCGTGCACGGCGCCGTCAAGTTCGCCTTCGACTTCTTCTTCTTCCCGTTCCTGTCGGCGGTGTGAGGGCGCGCGCCTGGCCAGGGGAGGGGGCCGTGCGCGTCCCCGCCACCCAGCCGGAGGGCACAACGCTACCGCCGAGTGTGTGTGCGCGCGCGTGCAAGTGCGTGCGTCACGAGGGCAGATGGGGGCCTTGTCACGTGCAGCCTGCTCACGCCCCCGTGAACTTAAGCTCCGCCCGCCGGGGACCCGGATGACGTTGGGCATCGCATGCAGTCCCAACCCCCTCCAGTCCCAACCTGGCAGAGCGAAGCCTGTGGGCCCGGCCAGACGGGGCAGCCCTGGGCCCCGGGAAGCACTTTACCAACGTCCTCCCTCCTTCCCTCCACTTCCGGGCCCCACCCCCACCCTCCACTTCCGGGCCCCACCCCCACCCTGTTTACTCCTGTGTTGGGTTTGTTTTTTAAAGAACCCGACGCGCTGCTGTGTAAATTCCGCGATAGGGTTTCCTATTTATTTGGTCACTGCTAAGCCTTGACAGCTGTTTGCCGATCTGGGGCTGACGCACGGCCGCCTGAGCTCTGTCGTGCGGGCAGGGCCCCTCCTGAGGTCAGAGGCTGGGGGAGGCGGCGGCGGAGGCCCTGGGGCCCCAGTGGGTGGCGGGGGAGTTTGCGAAGGTCTTGTCCAGATCCACCAGTGTCGGGAAGTGGGAGGACCCTGGGGTGTCCCTTCCCGGTGCTCAGGAAAGCTTGGCCGTGTTCAGCACCGGAAAACAAAGTCAGGGACCTAGAGCAGCCGAAATAAAAGGATTTCACGAAACCTACTTTTCTTTATTTTAAAGGGCCGTTTTCTTGTACATTCGCGAGAACGCGTGTCTCCACTTGCACTGAACTGAACACAGGTCCCACAGAGCAGACCTGACCTTGCCCGTAGCTGACGACCCACGTGCCAGGACAGAGACCCTGGCACCCCCTCTAGGCCGGAGGGCCGCAGCTGACGTGGCCGAGACTGCCTAGCAGTGCACGCACATTTTCCAGGGTGAGAAGCGTGCATGGTCACACTCACCTGTGAAACTCCCATCGCTGGTCACGTCGCATGCACGTGCTGACTCACGGTGTTCTGTTTTCAGGGACGCACAATGATAAGTCCATAGTCACATAATCAGGGCTCCGGCCTTTTCGGGGTGCTGGAGCAGCTCTGGTGCCCCCTCAGGGACATGTGTCTGAGTCCCTCGGGTCTTTTGTTTCTTCCCCGACATGGAGGACAAAGCCAGCACCCCGCTCCTCCGCGGTGTGCACAGCCCCCTGAGCAGCGGGTCCGTGTCTTCCCAGGGGTGGGGAAACGGAGTCCTTCACACATTCCTTCTGTGGTTCAGAGACCTTGCCCTGGCCGGCCCGGGTGTGGCTGCCTCTGTTTTCCGTGGACCTGGCTCATCTTGCCATGGTTGGCGCCTCCTGCTATGTCCGTGGGTCCGCCCAAAACCCGTGCGTTGGGAAGTGCTCCTGGGGCTGCAACCCCCTGTGCTGGGTTTGCTCCCGGGTTTCTTTGCAGTGAGGAGACGTGAAAGGTCAGCACACCCTCCACCCCCGAGCCCACAGTTTTGGGAGGCCACCGAGTGCATTCACAGTGTGACTTTGCCTCCCAGACTCACCGCTGAGGGTCCAGAGAGGGGGGCACGCAGGTAACGTCTTATGATCCTTGCACAGGGATGAGGGGGAAGGTACAGGGACTGCCCTGCTGCCCAGAGGAGAAAACAGACTCGGTGAGGAGGTCACTTTGCATCTTAGCAGGGCCACGGTTGCGCAGGGCTCTCTCCCCTCCACCACCATGCTGCCACTTGGCCCCCAGCAGAGCCCCCTGCCCCGTTACGATCTTGCAGGGATTACTCTAGATTGACTATCAGACCCCAGTTCTACTGCACCCCCCCCACGACCCCTTTGTGACCAGCCGCCCCCACCCCTGTCCCCAGGCCTGTGCCCCGATCTGCAGAACGGGAAAGTCGGGGCTAGGTCAGACTTCGCAGTGAAACCCTTTTTAAACCAGATGCTGGGCACAAGTCCAGTCTATCAGGTGAAGAATGTGTTATTCGTGGGTTCAGGCGCAGTATGCCTGGCAGTGAGAGCCCACCGCCTGGCGTGAATCCCACGCCTGTGTCTTCCCAGCCGTGGCCTTGGGCAAGTTCAGGCTTCCCAGGCCTGTGCCTTTAGACCCTCATCACACGACGTGTAAGGTCCCTCCTAGCTTTTCTGAAACGTAAACTTGACGTAAATAACCGTGGGTCATGGACCTGCCTGCGGTCCTGCCCCCCACCCCGGCCACCCCGCCTCTAATTCCTCAGGGCTGCTCGTCCAGAAAAGTCCGGCCCACACCTAAACCATTCCTTACCGAACTTAACGAATGAGCGCACTTCTTGCCACCCACGAGCAAATATTTATTGTACCGTGATGCCAAGCAGATGCTGTGGAGTCAAACCCAGGTCCCACCCCCAGGAAAGTCACGTAGAGCGGACGTGAGTGGCCCTGATTGGGTCAAAAGGCCCCTTCTGTCTCCAGACACGGGAAGCCGTGGGAGCCCAGGGAGGGAGGCCCGTCCAGCCTGAGGTGGGATCGGTCGGCAAGGGGAGGGGCTGGACTGGGAAGGTCAGAGGATGAGTCATCACTTGAGGCACCCACTGGGAGGCCTCGGGCGGTGCCCAGGATGCCAGGGGTCCTGGAGGATACAGCTCCGGGTCCAGAGGCCGCATTGGAATGGCACCTCTGTCCTGTGAGCGGCCGGGAGGCCCTCTTGGCTCCGAAGTGAGGACCCCAGTAAGACATGGACAGGCCATCCAGCTTCCCATCGACCTGGCCCCTCCTCAGACTGCCTCCCAGCATAAACATCAGAACGCCCTTGGCCCCTGTGCTCTGGAGGGACCCTGATGTGCTTGCTGTCCTGCTTTTCCTGTTGATAAACAGACTGCTGGCCCAGGACCCGGTGGGTATGAGGCTCACGCAGGGATTTGCTGAGCTCACGCTGCTGGGGGCCAAGGGTCCCCCGAAACAGGTTTCAGAGCTGGGCCATGGCTCTGGCACTGTGATCCCGTGGAATGACTGAGACCACACACACGGAGGTCCCACGCCGCCGCCCCCACCACCTGGCGCGAGAATTGTTAAGCACTCATGGGGTAGGACCTGCCCCACGTCCCGTGGCTAGGAGGGAGCAGAGCTGCGATGGTCCCGCTCTCGGTCCTGGGCCACCGAGAAATCACGTTTTCCTGGATCTTTAATTCTGTCTTCACAACGCTGCCCGGAGGGGCCGTCCCTGGGACCTGCTGGGAAAGAAGCAGGGGCGGCCCGCTGTCAGTCGACGCCATGTCCGAGCCCCTGCTGGGTGCACCCTCTGGGCTCTGGGAGCTCCTGGATGGTCCGCGGGTCTGCGCCCAGGCGGGGTCTTGTCGTGCTTCCGGAAAGCGGCGGCACCGGCTGAGCTGCTCAGGGAAGACCCCACTGAGTGGCACAAAATGCAAGAAGGTGAGGACTCCCGGGTGTCGAGCTGACAGAGGCAGGTGCCCCTGAACAGCTGGGACAAACGTGCAGTGTGTGACGGGAAGTGGGCAGAGGGCTGGGGCGCTCCCCCCGCCCAGGACCCTCAAGGTTCTTCCACGGTTCACTTTCTCTTCCTTCTCAACTTTCCTTCTTACCCGGCTCGGAGGCAGAGGCACTTGTCAACACCCTGAGTACTTGGGGGGCCGAGCGCAGCCCCCTGGGTGAGCCCGCCCTCCACATCCTGCTGGCTCTGTGGTCCCTGCTTCCCTGACTTGCGCATTGCGGCCCACCTGTTACGGCCTCGTCCCCAGCCCCCCTGCTCAGGGCTGCCGCCCGCCCATCCGCCCCCCTGCTCAGCGTTTTCCCCCATCCACCCGCAGCCGGGACCTGAGGAAGGGGAAGCTGTTGGCCAGCTTCTGACTCTGCGTTCCACAGACACTTCGCGGGCCGCCGCTGATGTCCCGATCTGTTTCTCCTTTACCCCAGCACCTGAGTACCCACCCCCCTTTCACACCCCAGCTGCCTCCACCATTCTGTCCCCTAAGGGAGCCCTCCCATGCCCCGGGACCTGGTCTCCCCAGCACCCCCTTGCCCAGGCTCTTTGATGGTAACTGGTCCACCCACGCAGGGGTGATGGGGTGTGGGATGTGGGCCAGTGACAAGGCTTGAGTCCCCAGGGCCTGCATGCTCTGCCCTGCTGACGGCCCCTGGGTGCCTCCTGCTCTCTGCCTCTTACCTCTGAAAGTGGGGCTTTTCCCCCTTTTACCAACCCCCTCCCACCTCCCCAGTCTGCCATGCAGAGGCTCGCAGCCCCCTAGCTAGAGCCAGGCTGTGTGTCAGGTCCCGGACCGTGTCTCGGCCTCTCCTTGAGGCCTCACCCGCTCCTGCCCGCAGGCTGAACTCACACCCAGGACCCGCTGGCTGCCCTGTTCCCACTCCCCCCTGGACCTGCCCACTCTTCTCCACTGTCAGCACCTTCAGAAAGTCGCCGTTGTTTGTCACCCGTGGGACAATCATCCATTAGGCGCTCATGCCACCATACAGGAAGCAGGCCCATGTGACCCGGTGACACCCACAGTGTCCTTCTCCTTCAGGACTGGTGGCAAGTCACAGAAATGGCGGTGGCTTCTGGCTGGCTCCGGAGGGCTCCCCCGGGAGTGATTTGGGGACAGACGCTGGAGAGAACGAGTGCCAGCCCATTTTTCTGCTGCACCAGACACGCTGTTCTGTCCCCCCACGTGCCCTCCGTGGTAGGAGAGCCTGACTCTGAGCCGGACCTGTAGCTGCCCGAGAAAAGCTGCACCTCCCAGCTGTGGGCCTCATTTCCGGCCAGGGATCGCAGGGAACACGGGCAACTTCCAGGCGGTGGCCTTAGGGACAGGGGCACGTCGTTTCTGCCTTCTCTTGCCAGCCAGAAACCCCACTGTTACCCACACGGGCTCACGGGGGGCTCAGATGCAGCCCCAGGACCCAAGGGGCAGGACACTCACCCTGATGCTTCCGGCCATCCTGCGCTCACCGAGAGCAGGGCTTTCCCTGCCCAGCGCAGAGCCCGGTGACCAGCAGGGCGGGGAGAGGCAGACTCGCACCCTCCCCGGCGGCAGGGGATCTAGACGCTGGCCCTAGGGATGCACTTGGACCCCGAGACCAGCCTGCTTGGTGTTGGCAGCGTTGGTGAGCCCGTGGCTCCAGGCTGCAGCCAAGCCCTGCCCCATCCTCCCCACCCCAACCCCTGCTCCCCCCTCCCTCCCGCAGGCAGCCTTTACTGCCCTCCTCAGTGAGCCCCCTCCTCATTCTCAGCACGGGCACAGACTGTCCCCCAACGTTCCCACGGATGGCTGTGGCCGAGCTTTACTGAAGGTTAAGTCACAGTGCGAGGGACCCGAGATGATGTCATTAACAGGCTCCCCAAGCTCAGGCGACGACAGGCACTTATGCAAAGGTTGTCTTGTTTGATCTGCCCCACGGAGGTGGGCACTGTCATTCTCCACGCTTTGCAGACGAGAAAACTCAAGGGCAGCCCCGGTGGGTAGCAGCCCCAAGATCTACCACTACCACTGAAGCCAAGATCTGAGTCCCGGCGGCCGGGGTCCAGTGTCCCGGCTCAGAGCCACGTGCCTCAGCGCCGCTCACGTAGAGGGTGACCAGAAAACCTCTGAGTGAATGCATGAACGATCAGGTCGATCTGCCAAGAGAAATGGGCATCCTTCCGAGGCGAAGTGCGTTCTTAGTTGGCACATCTATGGATGAGACGGTCATCGGTGCCTCAGAGGCTTTACAGGTCAATTATGTGACTGACTTGTTGCTCCGAACATTCCCATCTGGTTTGCACGTTTAGATTTTTTTTTGCATGATTTTACTAATGGATTCCTTTCCATTTTCATGTTTTACTTTTGTCCTAAGAGAGCCACTGCTTTTTGCAGATTTTCAGTCCCTCCGTGAAATTCATCCTGTCATTTGCGTGCGTGGGCCCCATGTGAGATGCTAACAGTCTCCAGGTAGAGATAATGGGGCTTTTTTTTTTTAAAAAAAAAAAGGGACACGGCTGTTTGAAATGAATCACTCACGACTTGGGCAATTATTTCAAGCTCTTAAGGCTCTTGAAAGCTTTTCCGTTGCTAGGAACCCACTCTCAAAGCTGGTAAGCCTTTGTTACAGATTTTCTTGAGTAGCTAACTTCTGCACATGGCTCCAAAACGTGGTCCGGGTGAAACAAAGCAGAAAAGACTGGGGTGACCACGTCTTCCTCGCCCAAAGCAGTGAAAACCAATGGATCCCCACCCTGTTTTCAGCCTTCCTCCAAGTAAATCTATAGATCATTTGTTTTTTCTGCAAACAGTTCTGCAGGAAGACTGTTGCCCTATTTAATTCACAGAAGAACCTCTCTCCTTAGGACAGTCGAGTCCTCTGATGAGTTTTTAAAAGTTCCTATGCTGAATCCCAGCCCCGGATGCTGAGGGCTCGGCCACTGGTTTTGGGAGTGCTCCCGGGTGAGGCTGATGCAAGCCTGAGGCTCAGAGCCACCAGGAGGCCAGGAGCCAAGCCTGGGCAAGACCAGCAGGGAGGGGGTCCAGCTCATCCCTGCCTCCCAATCTCTGCAGAGCTTGAAAAGCCCCGGAGAATGTCAGCGCACCAGAGGAGGGCACTGGGGTCCAGAGCAAGTGGGAGATGGATGACTAGGTCTTGGGGGTGATGGTGAGGTGGTCCAGAGCCAACGGCCAAGAAAGAATTCTTGAAGACATCTTTGGTGCACAAAGGTGATTTTATCAAAGCCCAGAGATAGGACCGTGGGCAGGAAGAGATGCATGGGGGCTGTGCTGGTGACTGACCATGTACCTTCCGGTTGGGAGGGGGTTAGGGACAGAGCAAGTCTCTAAGGAATTTTGGAAGCAAGGTTTCCAGGACCTTGAGGGGCCAGCTGTTGTCAGGAAAACACCATTTATTACCATTTAGTAAAACCTCACTCATGAGACCCTTCAGATGTCTATCAGGGCGTAAAAGCTTGGAGTATGATCGCCAGCATTTATCCTGGGGGTGGGGGTTGAAATAAAGAAAGTTTTTTTAAAGTTTTTTTAAATATTTAATTTATTTTTGGGAGAGAGAGAGAACAGGGGAGGGTCAGAGAGAGAGGGAGACACAGAATCTGAATACAAGCTGTGCTGACAGCTCAGAGCCTGACGTGGGGCTCAAACCCACAAACCGGGAGATCCTGACCTGAGCCAAAGCCGGACGCTCAACCGACTGAACCGCCCAGGCGCCCCCCAAAGGAAGTTTTATATGTTACAGTAGACTTACAGATTCCTGGGGGGTGAGGATAATGTTAAGCCAAGAGTCTCCTTTGTCCCCAGCAAAGTGTCATCATGGAGGCAGCTGAGCCCCTGGAGGGAGGTCACTGCCGGCTTCAAGGACTGGCCAATGGGCGGTAGGGAGAAAGGGAATTTAATTCTTCACTTGCTTTTGGGTCCCACATCACCGTGGCAGGCACGTAAGCCCCTTTCCTTTGTTCTTGGGTGGCCGGGAGTGTCTGAAGAATGCCACCCAGACCCCACCTGGGTGGGGGAGGGGTGCTGTGAGCCCGTACTTTGCCCTCAGCTTGCCCCACGCTCCCTCACCAATTGTCACCACTTTATAAATGAACCCTGGGCTCAGAGACATGCAGAGGCTCGCTGGGACCCCTGTGGGAGCCAGCCTGGGCCCCCAGTGATCCCCACCACCTCCCGCACCTTTGCTCCGTGGTGCCAGGATTGGGCTATGTGACCAATAAAACATGGCATGTCAAGATGAATTTACAGAAAGACTGTGGCTTTCGGCTTGGGTGCCCAGTCTCTGAGACCGGCCACTCTGGGTGAGCGCGCCATGCTGCAAACAGCTCTGGGGAGGCACTCACGTGCCAAGGAGCCAAAGCCTCATGTCACGTAAGCGAGCCTGAAACAACCTCCACCCCCATCAGTGCTTCAGAGATGATGGCCACGTGTGACGCCCTGAGCCAGAAACACCCAGCTCATCGACGCCTGATTCCTGACTCTCAGAAATTGTGTGAGGTAACGGATGCGTTGTTCCAAAATGTTACATGGGGGGACCATTTGTTACACAGCAGCAGATGACAGATACAATCTCAGTGCTGGTCAGTGACAGGCTGCGATTAAACCTGGGTCTCTTGTGGCTGCGCTCCCGGCCCACTCCAGGCCAGCTGCCCGGTCTCCTCCAGAATCTTTCCCCCAAGCCCCTTAAAAGTCCCCAGGGGACCTTGAATGTTGTCAGCCAAGCAAGGTGGCCCCACACTTTTCCCTTATTGGTAGCAATCATATTTTTCTAAATGTTTTGATCACTCCTGACTCAGTTTACTCTAACGAAGCTTAAGCCAGGTGTGGTTTTCCTGCCCATGGGGCCGCGGCCACGTTCCAGGTCAGCCTAGAGTAAAGCTACACTGAAAGACGTGGTGGTGTCACCTACGCTGGCCCCCGGCCCGCTCACCAAGCCCACACTCGCCAAGATCATTTGTTCTCCTGATCAGAGACTCCCCGCTGTCCTGCTGGAGGACGGGTCTGAGCACCGCCCGGATCTCGGATCCACCAGCCCCTATTTCCGTGACTTGGGGTGTGTCAGACTCCCCAGCCTCACTTCCTCACGGGTCCCCCTCGGGACTGACTGGGGGAGATAAGAGCGAAGTGCACGTCAGGCTCCTGCCCGGCCATCCCCGGCTCTTACAGCCGCTCTGATCTCCGGACAGGCTTTCTCCAGGCCTTTTCCAACCTGAAGGACCTCATGTTTAGGTTAAAACATGGGGGCTGCGTGAACTTCAGCAACAGCGCCCCTACCGGCGAAAAGTCGCGGAAGTTACCACGCAGCGACTTCCGGTGGCGTAAAGAAGGAACCCGGAACCGGCAGAAATCCTAAAGCTTTCTCTAGATTTTGCAGGCTGCACCTAGTCGGCCTCTCCTCTGCCTCAGGAGTGTCGAAGCCAGAAGAACAGGGCACTGAGGTCAAAACAGAATGAGGTCAGATGGCAGTTCCGGACCTGCACTGGACAGAAGTTTCAGACACCCGGGTTCCAGCTCTGCCTTTACTGTGTGGTCCCAGTCAAGTTCCCTAACCTCTCTGAGCCTGGAGGGCCTCATCTCTAGAACAGGAGCAGTGATCATGTGCGCCACGAGGTTTGCTGTGGCAGGAAATAATGAATGCAAAGGGCTGAACACAGTCCCGGGCACAGAGCTGGGGTCCATCAAGTGATGCTCATCACCATGGGCCATGGGCACGTGCCCTAAATCTCCTGGGCCCCAGACAACTCCTCTGAGAGATCGAGATGGTAAGGACCAGCTTTTCAGACTTGTAATGGGAGTCAGTGAGGAATAAATCACCCCTCACGCCATCAGCAAGGTGTCCACAAGGCTGTGTCCTGCTGAGGACCCAGGGAAGAACCAGCTCAGGCCCTTCCCAGTCTCTGGAGGCGACCACGATCCGGACCTGTGGCCCCTCCCCTCCCCCATCTCCATAGCCAGGGATGGCGGATGGGGCGCTCCTGCCACATCTGACCCCCTCTAACTCGTCTCCTCTCCCTCTGAGGCTCTCTGCTGACAAGGAGTCACATGACAGATGGGTCTGCCTGACGACTGGGGCTAACCTGTCACCTCAAGGTCACGCCGCCCCAGTCCCGAGCTGGTGCTTGGTCAGTACTGGCTGAAGCAGATGGGGTGGGGCTGAGGCCACAGTACCCCCGACCATCCTTGGTGCATGCACCGCTCGGCATCAGAGTCTGAGTCCAGATGCCACCATGTCTCGTTTCTGTGAATTTGGATGCAGGCTAAACCCCTCGCTCTCTCTGAGCCCCAGTTTCCCCATATGCAAAATGGGTAAACCGGTAGGACTCCCCTCTTCTCCTGCGAAAGGGATAACGCGAAGCAGAAAGGTGGGTCAGACAAGATAGTGGCCGTTAACAAGACACTCCGGTCCCGTCCCCCGGGACAGCGGTACCGCAGGTCAGCCAAGTATTTTGTGCATCTCATCAGTTGTCCCAACAACACTGAGGAGTGGCACCGCCCTCTAGTTACCCAGGTGCTTCAGAGAGATCAGCCCAGGTCCAAGGTCGCAGGCATAGCCTGGGAGCGGCTTTCTCCTCCTTCAAGCTCTGCCCCGGCTGACCAAGAACTTAGCCAATGAAAGCCCCACCCACAGAAAGCACCAGAACAGTGCCCGCCTTCCTCCTGCTGAGTCTGAAATATAAAACACCCTCTGGAAGGTGGAGAGGAGAGGCCTGGCTCCCAGGAGGGTGTGTGTGGGGGGAGGGATGGGGACAGAACCACAGTAGGGGGCGGGGCGCGGTGTGCAAAGCACTTCCTCACACATCTTCTGGCTTTTCACAGCCATCACAAAATGCCAGGCTGGGCCACCCTGGCTTCCAGAACGAATCAGATGCCTTGTGGTCTCTCTCCCCCCAGGCTCCCGTTCCCTGGGACACTGACTGGGCACTGTGGTGCTCTTGGAGTTCCCCAGGCCACGAGGGAAGCCCTCTCCAACGCGTGCCAGCTGTGTGATCCTGAGCCAATTCCTTAACCTCTCTGAAGCCCAGGTCGCCATCTCGTCACATTGATGTGGGGGTGAGAAAGGCCCTGAGAGAGTGTGAGAAGACTGGAAATCACAGTGGGCGACGCACATCTGCTTCAAGGCGAAACAAACAAAAACAAGACCACTATCATTTATTGGAGCTCATGGAGCGGACACTGTGCCTTGATGATCCAATGCGTTGTCACCTGTCCCCGCAACACCTCAAAACTACAAGGCTGGTATCATCAGCTCCATTTCCCCAGTGAAGAAATCAGAGCTCAGAAAGGTTCACAGTTTGTTAAGAGAGAGAGATAGCAAAGCTTTGACGTGGTCCAGCCTTGCCTGTCGGCCATACTGCCTCCTGTTGACATCCACCGCCCCAGGGTGGGGGGTTTGGCCTCATTAGAAACAGCCAGCACTCCGAGCCTCATTTTCAATGTAACATTTGTTATTTTATTGGAAAAAGCTGGTATTAACATATTTATAATTTTATTCAACAGCTGGATAATCCGAGATACCGAAGAAAACCAGAACGCACCCATGGGTTACAGAGTCCAAAGTGATTGGGTCTGTCTACCACCACATACCCAACACCCACCACCACTTCAGTCCTCAGAGTATTCGAATAAAAACAAAAACAACCCAACAACTGTCACAATGACTATGTGAACGCCATACATTCACGAACAGCAGAAAGTTTAAACAGAGTAGGAAGCAGTTTGTGACTAAGTGACTGGCCCGTCGGTCTGCCGCGGCTAGTCCTGCCCCTCCCCCACAACACGTTTGGCTACTCACTACTTGCTCTGGACATCGTGATTTTCCAGGGATCCGAAGACACGGTTTTCCCTCGAAGACCTTTCTTCCTTGTTCTCTTTTGGCTTGGTATCCAAAGCTTAACACACAAGGAAGGGACCAGGAACCTTTTAAGACCTCCTTTTGAATGCAGTGTAAGAATTGTACTGTGTAGACGGTTAAATGTGAAATCTACGCTCCGACAGTGAAGTCCTAGCTGAGTCCAGAGTCTCCCCTCAGCCTCCGAATCACAAATGGAAGTGGATTGTGCCAAATATCCGCGTAATTGTGTAAGGCCCTCAGAGCTGGATTTTGGCTTCGACAAGGTTTCTATACAATTTACCACATTCTTGAACCTCTTTACAAAGGGGGAGATAAAAGGAATCCAATCCAGTGATTGTTAATTTCAATTAGAATATCTATGTACATATAATACTGTCCAGGTCACCTGGGTTTTACAGCGATATATAAACAAACATCATTCTTCATTCATGTTGATTAAAAAAAAAACAAGAACAATGGACCCATTTTCTTGTGTAAATATCATATGGCCAGAAGTGAATTAACATGCGTTTTGTGCTTTGATACACACAAAAGTACCCCGCTATCCACTGAGAAAAACCTCGGGCGGGTCTGTATCCTGGGTTGAGTTACACCCTGTAAAAAAATGTTGGCTTCGGCCTCTGCACTGTCTCCTGAACCCGGACGCACAGCCAGTGGTTTCGCGGACATTCCACGCAGAGGATGAGTGGGCGGGGTGGGCGGAGCTGGTCTCCAGGGCCACGGAGACTCGGCACTCTCTGTGGCCCTCAGGGAAGAGTCGTCTGAGGCCAGGTCATTAAAGAAAACGTATCCTGAAATGGTTAAAACATGCAATCTCCTCTGGGAGGTAGCTCGGTGCACCTGAACGAGGGGCTGGGGGGACGGATTGTGGGTGCAGCGAGGTGCCCCGGAGAGGGCGGGGGTCTGCGCTCACCACACACAGGCTGGCAGCACCGGGGTCTTCTGCATTCTCCGTGCTGCAGCTCGGGCCTCCCCGACCCTCGTCACGGCCCGTCTGCTCCGTCCCGCTTCACAAAATGAAGGTGTGTTTCCAGAACCTTCCAGGCAAGAACGCGGCTTTAACGTGAGCCGCCAACTGCA